>JAZHYW010018659.1:0-14488 GCA_037355805.1 Ixodes ricinus
CTCGTTCGATCTGGGATCACCATGTAACGCGCTACTACGAAGCACCGTCTTTTACGGTGGTTGTTATGGATATAAAAGTACAGTTTTTCTATGACATCCAGTCGTTCGCTATCTGAGGAGTGGCCGCTCTGAGGCGCGCCATGGAATCAGAATAGTAAAAGACGGTGAACGCCAAGTGAGCGCGCGGGAACGTTAGGCCTCGCCGCCTCGGTTCAGCTCGAACTCGAACGCGGGACGCCGTCACGCAAGCTTGGACGAGATGGAGCCTTCGGACCGGGACTCAGCGGCTGGTCACGTGAGTGAGAACGCCATAAAGGATCAGCCGTCACAAGGCTCGAGACCGCGAAGAAAGAAAACGTTGTCGCAGAAGGCCTTGCTTAACTACGAAGCGAACCGGGACGAGCAACGTCAAAAGCTCGATTGCGTCTGGGAGCGCATCGCAAACGATCTTCGGGAAGTTGAACAGGCTACAAACGCCGAAACGCAGCAAGCGGCGACGGGCCGTATCCGAAAAGAGTACGGTCGTTACCAAGCGCTGTCGGAACGCTACGTGGCCTACTTGTCGGGGATCAACGCGGAACAAAGCCAGCTCGAGCTAGCCCTTCAGAAGACAACGGATCGCGACAGAGATCGCGCGGTTCAAAACGCCTTGATGGACACCGGAAAGACGCCCGACCGCGCCACGAAGTCTCGGGACTCGGAACACGCTAACTCGGAGCACTCGTCGAGGTCTGCCGGGCCACGACTTCACGGCTCGAGACATTCTGGAGGATCGACGCGTTCGGAACACTCGATTGCGACCACGACAAGCACGGCTGCAACGAGGGCACGCGCCGAGGCTGCAGCGGCGCGCACTCGCGCTTCTTTCACCAGAAAGGAAGTGGCCATGAAACTCGAAAGAGCAAGGCTCGAAGAAAAGGAGAAGAGTGCGGCTGCGGCTAACGAGCGCAGGAAAGCAGAACTAGACGCCGAGTTACAGATCCTACAGCTGGAAAGGGAAGCGGCTGCTATGGAAGTTCAAGCAGAAATCCTGCAAGCGGCTGCAGAACAGCACGGCGGGGAGCATCACTTTGACCGAACCATCTCAGAAGTATCAGAAGTTCGTGCTCAGCGCACTGTTGACTACGTGCACAACCAGGCTGCCGTCCACAGTGGCTCAAATGAACGGCCTGCAGAGCAAGTTGTTGCTCCAGAATTGAGTGGTGTGCTGAAATACCTGGTCCGTCGAGATTTGGTCAGCACAGGACTCGTCAAGTTTGATGACCACCCCGAGAATTACAGAGTATGGAAAGCCACATTCAAAAGTATGGTGCAAACTCTGGAAGTTACGGCAAATCAAGAGTTAGATCTTCTCGTGAACTGGCTGGGCCGTGAGTCTTCGGTCTATGCAAAGAGGCTGCGTTCAGTACATGTCGACAACCCTGCGGCGGCGTTAGAGATAGTCTGGGAAAGACTGGAGCACTGCTACGGCCGACCCGAAGTAATAGAAGATGCGCTCTTCAAGAGGATCGGGAGCTTTCCTAAGTTCTCCGACAAAGACACTCACAAACTACGGGAACTGGGAGATTTGTTTCTGAACTGGAAGCCGCAAAAGCTGATCCCCACTTGACAGGACTCAGCTATTTGGATACGGTAAGAGGGGTGATTGAATCATTCCTGATTGAAAACATTATAGTTTTCAAAAAGTAATTAGTAATGTAATTAAATTACTTTTCGAAAATATTTTTGCCATCTCTGGCTGTTGGGTACTCCAATGTGCTGGGTATCCGATTTAGGGTGCGTCTTGTGTTCTTGTGTCCCGCGGATGGCGTATTTCAACTCATTGGGAACGTTTCTCGCCCCGCATTATGGCATCCGCCAGTGCGGCAATTCCGACGAAGAGCGGCACTGAACGCGTTACCGATAGAAATCGGAGATGAGTACTAAAAATATTGAATCCGCTTACAGCGATTGAACTTCCCTTCAGTTTTTATGTCGTTTTAGATGCATGCAGTACACCGAGAATATTTCTGGCGCTGGCGTCGTCTACAACAATGAAATATAATGTGATCAAGGACGCGCGAAATAAGAGAATTGCAGGAAACGATCGAAGGCAGCTCCCTCCGGCTTGCAGATGTTACTAGAAGTTTTAATTGGATATCCCTTGTCGACGAATGCGTCTTTGTCTAGAACTGAAAACAGCGAAGTCTTAGATATGCTCATTGCAGGAACGATTCAATTAATGATTCAACAATTCGAAATCAATGCATGAACATGTTTCAGCAATACAAATTGAAGTTTTGTTCCAGCTACATTATCTACTAATTTGCAACAAAAGAACCCAGTCACGATGTGACGGTATACGTAAGTTCACGACTCTCTGCTATCGCTCAGGAGATCGCGATTAAGTAAAACCGATAGAGTTAGCGTTTCAACAATTTCCAACCATACCCACCGGCGGAAAGGAGCCTTAAACAAAGCATAGTAGATGATAAAATCGAGTCAATGTTGCCTCTGCAAGATATCAGCATTACGATAAATTAAGTTACGAAAAGTTGCAAGCTGAAACAGTGATTTTCACGAGAAAACTTGCACTAACCTTGCGAGCGTAGCCCATGGTCATCGACGGCACAGTGGTAAGCTCGGTACTCGCTCTATCCACTTCATGTTCTGAGCACACCCGAGAGGGCGTCGGGTAAAAGTCTTTTTGTTGACGAAACAAACCCACTGCCGACGGAGGTTTTGCTCATTTGGAAAGCGATGACGTTTGGAGACTTTGCAGCCGCAGCTGCATTGTCGGATCCAGTGCGCGATACAGATCTACTCCGATAATATTCTGCGCTTTCCGTTGTAATTCGTGCAACCTATCACTGAACAATGATGTACCGATGACCAGGGAATCGTCGTCAATGATTCCACCAGTATTAATTATATCCGGAAGTAAAATAAAATAAAGGAAACCGCGAAGAAGACAACCGAACTTGGAGAAACACACCGGATTTTTCGCCCGTTCCTAACCACGCAGTAAGGAGTTTAAGCGCCGACAGCCCTTTTCCCTTTTCTCTTCCCTTATTTCAGTAAAACGGTGTATACACCTTTTCCACAAAGGCACAGCCATCTTGAATGTCGTCACTTCTTTTATGAGGTAAAACATCGTTTTGACCTCCCCACGCCGCTGGAAAGTGTTTACGAAAAATGCGTGATTGTCACACATCCTTGTCTTGCCTCACTTATGTTTTTTTCCCGCAAATTCCGGGTTGAAATGCTGTATTATTTTTTCGTCCTGCATACCAGATACGGAACCCACGTGACTGACAACGACAAGAAAGAGAAAACGTCTATTAGCGGCGAGGTGTCTTGGTGGCGCCCTCCTGTGGTTCCCTCTTGTGACGTCATTACTCTTCTGAACAACAAGTTTGATGGTTTTCTTAATTAGCATGGTGGAAGCTTGAACATCATTGCGCTCTAAAATCGACACCTCCAACACCGTTAAAATTGAATTTTTACATTCCTCTTATTTCCGTTCATGATAAATTCTTTGCTGACGTCATAGTCAGCATTCGGCCAATCGTGGAAGGCCGACCACAGCGACGTTTTCGATGGCGCACGTCGCCAATAGTAGCCTCATACCCCATTCACACGGCAGCGTAAAGGCATCTTTAGATTCGGTCCCTTAGCTGAAGGTACCTGTCGTAAATGGCGTTCCTGATCACACGATAAATAAACGGAGCACTTTAAGTTGATGTCGATTGCATTCCTGCTAGACCGCGAGAGGAGCACGTGATAAACAATTATTCCTCATAATCGGTTTCACGCGTAGTTTTTGTAGTGTAGTGGTGGGAGTTTGGTTGATAGATTGGGAGAAAAGAAGAGGAAATAATGGTGGAGAACAGCGATGGTCGCCATTGCTTGGCTCCTGTCTCTGCCACCTTTCTGACCATTATTTACCATTTCAACAACCCTACATGCCAGTCACGCTATCGAAACGAATGAGTGACGACGAGGGTAAAAGATTATGGGCGGGAGAGTCGGACGACTCGTCTAGAACCTCGAACAAGAGCTCGCAGTGGTCCATCACGTTTGGGTTCGTAGAAGACATTCTTTTTCACGTGCCGCCACTGCTACCTGCTAGCTGGAGTACGCGTTCCTCGTTAATGTATTATTCCATCGCATTTGTGTCCACAATCATTTCGTAATTCGCGACTTATATATATTCAGTTTGTTATAATGCATTAAACGAGATATGTCTATATATCTGTGGTGTTTATTTGGAGTTTTTGGGTCCGAGGCTACTCTCTGTAGCTGTAAGGGAGCTCGGCGAGCTCGGTTTAACACAGAACCTCCCTTAGCAAAAGGGACCTTATGCGCCGTGTGATCACGTTCAGCCTGCTCGTTTTACGACAGGTACCTGAGCTAAAGGTACCTATACGCTGCCGTGTGATTTGGGTATCACAGTGCTTCGAATTAGCACTGCTGCCAGAGAACGTGGCTTCGTCTTTCGCCTCCTTCGCGCGAGCCCTCGTGCGAAGGATACGACAAACTAAACGACGCATTAAAACTTCGTGCGAAGGATACGCATTAAACGACGCGCTCGCGCAAGTAGCTTGACGTCGTTAGAGCGCTGTGGAAGCTACGCTACACGTGACAGCGTGACTCAACATAGTCTGCGTTGAGTAGCGTTACAGGCAAATGACCGCAATAAGTTCATCCTCGCTTCGGTTATTCAAGTCCGATTCGGCGCGCACAAAGAGTGTGATCAGGCTTGAAATGTAAGCGAAATAAATCGCATTCGTGCGGCTCTATTCTACAATTATTTCCGTGGGAGGTCGTTTCAAGAGATATAACATGATAGACAAGGCTTACGCGTGCTGACTGGAATCGGCTGGAACATTAGGCACATTTCTCACAAAGAAACCGGCCACGTGACCTCAAAATCTCTCATACCACCAGGAAGGTATAGCCGCGTCACTAGCAAACCGACTCTGGTCCAATGCGTACTATTAAAATTTCATTTGTCGAGCCACCTTTATAGATCGAAATTGATGTCTCGTGGAATTCACTGAGAAAATGTAAACACAAGAACAGATTTTATGCTGCCAAGAACGACAATCTCTAAGCGTTTAGAACTCGTTGCAGTTGCGTTGTGGATGCAGGCGCGAGCACGAGCTCATACGCTGTGCACCAGCTACGGCAATACATACCACCTAGAAGACAAGGCCGGCGCGTGACCACATTGTTACTAGATCCCCAATCCGCCTCGAGTGGGCAAAGACAATGAAATTCAACGAGAGGTACCGCAAAGCGGCACACGAGTTCATTCGGGCGCCGCCGCGTTCTGCTGTTGCGCTCATTGTGAGCATTGCAAAACGCACTGGCGGCGAAGATAGGGCGAACTTGGCGACGCTGTATAGATCCACTAGCGTTAACCTCACTAGAATATGCAAGCGAAGAGGCCTCGTCTGTTAGGTTTGTATTGGCTACGGCTGCGAGGTAATTGCCCATGTTCCACGGGGACGGAATTACAAAAATCCTATCCAAGACGACGGTTACCTTCAAGCTTTTCTCCGTCGTACGTTTTCAACCAGTGGGTGGTGGCGGGACCACGGTAACGCTTTGCTTAAACGCCCTAATAAGAACACGCAAGACGGTCTGTAGTCGCACCCATTTCTTTGACGACACTAGAAAAACTGACATACATGAAATCCCAACAAAAAATTGCGTTTTATTTATAGCCGCAAAAATAAATTCCAAATTGCCGAACCCCATTTCTTCACTCATATGTAGCGCTGGATGTCCGAACTAGATGCCAAATTTTTAGCACCAACCGTTGTCTTTTTTTAAAAGTTATAAGTGATTTAAAAGTTATAAGTGATTTAAAAAAAATATTAACGGGAAAATTGTGATCGACGGAGCTCTCGAATATGTAAAACTCTATGGCGCCAGAAAGACAAAAATAGACACCTATTTCCCATTAACATTTTGAGGAGTAGTCACTTCTAACCTTTAAATTTAATATCGGTTCGTGCCGAATTTTTTCCATCTGGTTCAAACCTCTACTGCTACAAAAGGGGGGGAAATGGGGGGGGGATGCCTCGTAGGCTTTGCAGACACGCTGTATTCCGAGCGCATAGGCTCGGCGGAAGCTGGAGCACTCTAAGAGGGGAGTCATTAGTAAACTGTGTCTCAAGCGGGGCTACAATGAAAATAGCTGACGCCGCGATTCTAAGCATTCGATTGTGACTCACAGCCATCGGCGTCTCGATTGTAGGCTCCATTGTATGGTTCTGAAGCGAGCTAGGCTCGGGACACAAGACGGTACCTTTGGCGACTGGTGCATGCCCAGGATCTCTTCTTCTTTTCTCGTGTTGACGAGTGCCACTCATAACACGTGCCTTGCCTAAATTTCAACACAAATATGATTTAATAATTGAATATGTTTACATACATATAAAATAGCACATTGGTAGAAATTCAAGGTTCGTATAAAATAACTGAGTTTGCTAACGTACTCACACCAATTCAGGACGGCTTTAGGAAAGAAAATCTTAAAATAAACAACCTCTTATTACATTTGACGAATATATAGACCGATATCAACAGCCTGTTTCGTTACGCATTCGCTGCCGGTGTGCATCGTGGGACTAGATTGGAGCCACACAAATGAGAGTAGGTAGAGAGAGAGCGGTGCCGTCTCATTCACACATGGAAGCGGATTTTCCGCGTTCGGCTAGGCCGGCATTGTCCTGCCAAAACGCGGTTGAAATAATGAAATGAATAAAACCAACTACAATAAATGAGGATTCGAAGAAGAAACGAACGCACTTGACGTCATACATGGTAATGCAAGCAAGTGTTCGTCTTGTTCTGAAGATGTCACAGGTACAGCCGCGTTCACACTTCCGGGTCTTGCAAGGTAACGCGGCACTCAGCGTCTCAGCCTGTAGCCAGGCTGGTAGTCTGCTCGGTATGGAGGAAGTTTAAAGAACCAGGCATTAGGGCGGCAATTTGGGCGTAGTTGTTTTATCGAGGATATAGACAAAGAAGACTGGCAGCTGCTTATGTCTGCTTGTCCTTTCGTTTTTCCGGCGCTCTCAGCTCGGTGTCGGCGTCGCCGTTGGATATATTAAATCTGTAATATCGTTGATGTTGATGTTATGTTTGTTAATTTCTTGAGCGAAATCTTTTCGATGACTGTCGAATTTATTACAATCACAAAGTTGGTGATTTGAATCTTCTGTAACACAGAACTGTCGCAGGAGGCTGAAGGTATCTTACCCCATTTGTGCAAAAGTTGTCTGGTGCGAGCGGTTCCAGTGCGAAGTTGGTAAAGTAGAGTTGCCTCCTTGCGGCGTAGGCTTCCACTAAGACAGGGTTGATGTTGGCTGTTTTTGCCGCCGACAAAGAGTCGAGATGCTGTTTGACAAGTATGCGGAAGGCTTTCGGATCGTCAGGTGTGTGTATTGTTTGCTCTTTATTGTGCGCGTTCGTAGCAAGGTTGTCCGCTCTGCTCATTTCCGGCGAGTCCAACATGGGCGGGAATCCATTGAAAACATATTTTGAAACCGGAGTCCTCAAGGATTTTGTCGCGGACCGAGCAGCCACCGCGATTTCCAATATTTTCCCCCGCTAAATTTAGCAGAAAAATTTTCCCGCTAAATCTAGCGGAATCCAGCATGGCTGGGGTCATGTGACCCCCAGCCATGTGTTCCCCCTCCCCCCGACCGAGGTCACGTGACCCCCCCCCCCATGCCTTCCCCTCCTCCTCCAAGAGCTGCGCTGAGTATCGGCACTCTTAGAGTCACTAGAAGAAGAGAAAGCCAGGTGAGCGACAAGACGTGTTCTTTTTTCATCATTCGATAGCCTACCGGACCAGTGACACACCCCATGTCTTCGATCGACAGGGTGCTCAGGATGCTCGGTTACAAGGTCTACCACATCTGAAAGACTTCAAGACCCGCTTTTTGCGAAAACCGCCGACCGACCAACACCGGCGCCAACCTCTGGAGCCCCAGAAGGGGCTGCTGGACCCTCTGCTCTGCGTAAACTCGGCCAGTTCATCTGCAAGCTGGGCAAGGATGGATCCTCGCCAGGCTCTGAGACCAGCCTGCAGAAGTCAGTAGCCCATGGCGGCCCGGCGTACCACCGTCGAAAAGACCACTCTAGGCCTACCGCTGTTCACTCTCTTCAACCATCCCATCATCATCATCATTTCACGTGCATCCAGTCAACAAGCCCGCGTCATCCGCAACGTCAAGCCGCACCTTCGCACACAAGCTGCATTTCAACAGTGTCATGAATCTGTTATATTATGTCAGCCCGATTATCACTTTTACTACTTTGTTATCCGTCTTTTGGTTTGTGTGTTTCAGGCCTCTGGTACGGACATACGGTCTTTCTGGAACCTCCAGTTTCTCTCTGAGGTGGGCATGAATATTGTAATTATCATTATCATTATCAAATGAGCTGCTTAGAGTATCGGCACTCTGTTCCCCGATCTGCTAGTGGGCGCCGACATCTTAGTGTTTATTGCACATCAGTCAATCGTCACAATAAAACAAAAGCCATTTCCTCGGCTTTGAGGCCCGTTCACATTGTGTCATTTCTTACGTAGGTTACGTTACGAAGTCTTACAACAACTTACGTTACGGCCGCTAACAATCTGCGCGTCCACACAGTACCCTGCCATCCGTAAGATAGAACCAATATGAATCCTCTGGCAACGCTTCCTGTACTAAGATGCCTGTCATAAGAGCGGCACGCGTCCTGCCGTGCCCTCTCCCTCTCTCCTCCTCCTCTTTGCCGAAACGACCGCGAGGGGCTCCGCCAACTGACACTATCGCGGCCGCTACAGCGCGTTAGATTTGACGTCTGCTATTGTGATACCAGTAGGGGTATGCGAATTGTGGTTCGAATCGAATAGCGCCGTGTCATACCTAGCATCAACAGCGCAAAGAGAGCCAGTTGCATCAGCTTTCCTTTGCACCGCAAAGGCTATACATTACGTTGTGCTGTACAGGGGGAACCGCGCACCCGCAAAACAGTTACTCAAGTCCACGCACACAAAAGAAAGACACACTTACGCAGCTCTGACAACAACTCTTTGGTAAATTTACACTTACGTATTCGTCTTCTTTTGGTTTTATGGACTGGGGCCGTGGAGAATAATTTGGTCTTTTTTTAATAGGATGCTAAACTGTAAACCAAAAACTAAAATTAAAATTAATGTAAAGGCTAGGTAGTCTAGCCTTACATTTAAGTTGCATAGAGGACAGCATAGACACCTCCGGTGTTATCGCCTTTCAGAATGCGTCGGGTTGGCCGAGCGACAACGCTTGCTCGAGCGCCCACGCGCGAGGTTGTTGTTGTTGATGATGATGATGATGCGGCTGTTCCCTTTAGATCGGGCGGGCTCGAGCAATATTCATGCCCAAGCCTGGGGGCATTTGCGTGTTATTGCCCCCTAAGGTAGATCTTTTTCCACCAGTCCTCTAATCGTCTCTTTGTTGCCTTGACAGAAGGCCTATGCGGGTCACTGGAGACCGTAGTCTCGTTCGAGGCAGGCCTGCCCGCTAGTGCGGCTGGCCTAACCTGAATGGTTTGGTGTCCATCTGTAGAAACAGTGAAGCCCAATACTTCGGCATGCTCCAGGGGCTTTGAAGATCTCGGTCGTTGTCTCGTGACCGGGTTGGCCGGAGTCCTGCACATTCCACTACAATGTGCGCTACTGTTCCGTCGTGGGCCCCGCACACCCGGCACACGCTCGTGGTCACGGTGGAATCGAAGTGTCGTCTGTAAGACAGCGTCCTGAGTGCCCCGGCTCGTGCCTGAAATAGCAGACGACTACCCAGGCTATTATCAGTATAGCCCAGCCTCCGAGCCGATGGTCCTCTTGTGTGCCACGTAGATATCGAGCGTAGTCTATGATTGGGCATCTTTGAGCCACTGCTGTATTTCCTGGTCGCGAACCTTCTTCCGGACCTTTCTCTCCCATTCTGTGGACGACGACGCTTGGACAGGGTCGGCGAAGAAGCCGTACTTGCTTTCGAGCTGGTATAGGCGTTTCTGCCAGCGGGTCTGCAGCACAGTCAGATGAGTGTTCCTGTACAGCCTTTTGGCCCACCGGCAGCAGTCCATATGTCGGAGTCGTCCTTCGTAAGCGATTTTACTGGTAGCTTCACGGGCTTCAAAGAGGACCATCCCAAATCACCCTGGACAGCCTCATTTGCTGCTGTACCATGGCAGCCTAGCGCTTGGCGCCCGACCTCCTCTGCCTACGTTCTATGTGAGCTCGGATATTTCCAGGGACACACATCCACAGTGTTAGCAAAGGGAAACGCTTTTTCTTCCTCCACGATTCACAGGAAAACGCTTTTCCGTCCTCCACAAATCTTTAAGCAGTTCGCGACAGAGAAATGCAACACGCCTCGCAAGTGGGCTCATTTGCGTGTTCTGGTCATGAGAAAGGAGGCGCAAAGGCGGGAGAGGAGGTTGATGACGATTCCGACTTAGCTTCGCCCTCGCACATGTCGGAAGGGAACCTGTGAGTAAACAAACATCGGCGTCGGTAATGGCGGCTGTGCCGTAGCGGCGACCGGGAGCCTTTTCTTTATTGCAGCCTTGTTAAAATTTGTCGAGTTCACAACATCGAGCAGCTTTGTGTCCCTTACGATTCCTCCGTCGCCTGCTTGACACATTTCGAAAATCTCAAGATAAAGACGAAGAAAAGCATAAAAAAGGCGCTTTCCCAGCCTGGATCGTGCACAACGCTTCGCGCATGTCATTCGAAATGTACATGGAGTACAACTCAAGCAGGCACACGCGCAACAGAACTCGAAAACTATCGTGGTTCCCTTCCTGTAGAACAGACTGTCTAAAAAATAGCGTTTTCACGCGAACAATCAATGACTGGAATAGTTTCCCTGAAAGTGTTACAAATGCAGCCACATCGTCATCGATTCCAGCAATGATAGAACAACTTTTTCGCGGTGACTGCAGAAGGTATATTTGGTTAGTTACTTGTTTCTCCTTTTTTCTTATTTTATGTCTTATGGCCGTTGTTGTATTTTGTTGTACTTTTCTGTGTGTGTACGCGATTGGTACCGTTTACTCGAAGTTGATAGTGTCAAGTGAATTGATGCCACTTTTTTCTACCATGATTGAACACTTTTTATTTTTGATCGCCGATGATTTGTCATGTATGCTTGCTGTGTGCTAGGTTATCGTGCTTTTTCTTGTGTGTCCGTCTATGCCCACCCCTGCCTTAGCTGCCAGCAGGCAGCTGCAGTATACGCAAATAAACAAATAAAACATCTATAAACGTCGACTACAACAGTAAGTTACAAGGCCAATGTTTGCCGTGGTATAGCAACCTAACATATACCAAAAACCATAAAAATAACGAAGATGGCTCTAGTTTGCAGAGAATGAGCGCTCTCTAGAGTTACACTTTCTATTGCACCTAGATTACAATATCTTTCCAACCGCTTGATTGGGGTCACGTGTTTTATGGGCCCCGTTTGCAATACGAGCTGCAAAGAGGTCACGAAAGCACTGGTCGTCTCCAGACGTTTCTGCGTCTCTTCCTGCTCTCTCCCTCGCCACGCGGCAACGCAACGCATGTGCACTTGCAACAAATCGACGCAGGGGGCGTCCGCATTTAAATGGCGAACGTTCTTCGTGGCTTCAGGTGTTCCATCTCTTAAATATAGGCTAACACTTTCATGATACTTCTGGCGCCGAGGTGCTGTTGGCTTAATATCATCCCGTGTGACCGAAAATGTGTCCAGAGATGAATATCTCATGCAACGGACGGTGGCAGCACCGGTTGTTGTTGGGACGGTTTTACCTGAACCTTATTATATTTTACGCTACTACACTAAGTATGCCTATCTATCATTGAAAGGGGCATATCAGCTGTGAGGTGGCACGAGTTATTTGGTAGGTACCGACTGACAAATCACTTGGTAGCTCCCTGATCAGGCTACGTGAGGTCGGCGGTAGCACCTGTTCTGTACCCAGTGGATTTACGTGAAACCAGCTCTCTGGTCAAACAGGCTCCACTACGTGCAACTGCTTCGCACTTTATAGTGCAAACTTTCGCACATCACACACTGTAGCCAGGAAACAAAGGGAATATTTTTGAAGCCCCAGCTTTTCCACCCCCACGTGTTATCGTACGACACGACGCAGTGCCCCATTCACTAAAATATCCTTACGAAGACCCTTGAAAGGCCCAGCACAAGCGTATTAACGCTTCACCTTTGCATATATAGTCCTCAGCCAGACCATCTACGAAAGGAATGTCTCAAGCCTTCCGATGACGTTACATCTAATTCGACGAGACTTGGCATCTTCTGTCTAAAAGGGCAGTTCAGCCACGTTTAACCTGCAAGACACCTTCCTCGAGTGTTCTTTTTTCTCTGTACCTCTCCGAGATAATGTTACCTAGCTCACCAACATCCTTACTTTGTCTAAATATTGCGCTGGAAGGGGAGCAGTTTGAGTCCTTTTTCAAAATTACGTACATGTAAGTAGGCAAAGCCGCCTTCCACCACCTTCACTCGGAAAAGAGTTTTGAATCAAGACTTTCCATAAATGTGGGTGACATCCCGGCGCAGGTTGCATATTGAACACACAATGCTGCAGCTAGTAGACTTAGCTTATATGATAGTAGACCGCATCTCATCACAAGCTGTTTTGGTAGAAATGTAAATATCAATTGCGTTCACAAAGCGACTTAAATAAGTTGACCACACGTAGATAAAAAAGCGCCAGAAACCCTTGACGTCTTCTGTTCTACGATGTGGCACTTTGAAGGAAGTATTTTCAGTATGGCACTTTTTGAAGTCTAATTAACAAAACCTCGCATAACTAACATCTGTTTCCAAGTACAATCGGGTAGACATGTTGTGACGCCAATGTTAGCACCACATAGCTTTCAGGTTTCCGCCCTAGTTTTGTTCCTCAACTACTACAACTCGCGGTCTTCAATCAGACTAGACATGGCATTGTTATGACGGAGATCGACCCTCTCAACCCTTTCTTGTATAGAGATCACTATATGAGCGACATTCTGAGCGTATGACTTTTTAATCTTCCCCGCTTGGTTTCACTTGCTGACGTTAAGCTGCGTTGCCATTATAGACTCGGCCACTGAACTCCTCATCAAAGATGCAACGCGTGCGGAGTATGCGCTTGAAAAGAAAAAAATACTATGGAAGCATATGAATATCAGCTTGAACGGTTGAGAGAAAACCACTGCATATGACCTTCAGAGGGCCGCCCGCAGCCGTCCCGTTGATGCACCGTGAGAAAGACCGTATGATTTGTTCCTTAAAAGGGACATCGCTACGCTTTGCTTCAGTATTATCTGTGAAAGAACGAAAACTAAGGCCATGCTGAGCCAATAAAGGCATCACAAGAGGAACATTATCGCGTACCTTCGGAGTGGACTAGACTGTTCAGCCCTGTCTTACCTGTCTTTACCCGCGGTCTTAATGGCTTTTTGGGCCTGTACATTCCACCGTTTGCCACACAGTCATGGGACGGTGCGCATGATAGTTTACCAAGTATTGCACTACGCTATACTGTGTGTTTCCCAATAAATGTTTGTATGGTATTTTTTGTCAGCTCGTGAGCAATAAGATCTCCTCTTTGTAATGGTTAAAAAAACGGCAGAAAACGTAACATCTCCTACAATCAGCACAATAAATGCACCCGATTGCGGGAAACGTGTGCTCCCCTCCTCTTTCTTTGCATATTTCGCAACGTGTGTGTAGAGTGTTTTAATATTGAGTAGACATCTTTTTATTTGGTATAACAAACAAAAACTAATTTGGTTAGGTTCATGCTGAACTAAGTTGATATCATTGGCTTGGCCTAAAGAGAGCACTGACTGGGTATTTATGCTCGCCGAGGTTTTTGATTGAACATGAACAGTAAGAGCTCAACTACCTAGAACACGATTTGCGGCTCGAAATTCGTTTTACTATCCGCCGAAAACAACCAGTCGAGATTTGGCCGGTTTCAGTTGCGTTCACTCTCTTTTCTATGGTAACATGAAGTTCCAACTATGTGGATTCATAGTCGTGGGCTATCTAAGGCACACATTCAATTTTAGAATTATCAAATATTATAAACTCCATTGTTGAGGCCTCCGTAAAACTGCGCCACTTTTATGGCCTTCGTAAAACGTTAACAAAAATATTTACAAGACCACATGAAGTACATGTACCCGTCATAGTCAAGATTTTCTCAGAGCAGGTGGTTAGGGGGCGTCAGAGTCGAGCGAGAGCCAACGCCCTCTGTCAGCGGTGATACGAAACGATTGGTAGTCCCGGCTGGAGTCGTGGTGGCAAGCGGTGCACGTGTGACGGAATGTCTCCGAACGTGCTATTTTGCGGTTTTAAACCACCTAATGGGATTCGCTCTGATTTTCGAGAGCAAAATTTAAGAAAGAGACACAGGATTTTAGATAAGAAAACACGTATTTGCGACAAGCGAAATGTAC
>JAZHYW010018660.1:0-13933 GCA_037355805.1 Ixodes ricinus
GGAGGCACTGGTTTTACGTCAAGGTCAAATAAGAAGCGGTCACAGACACTACACAAGGAACGGAATGGATTGTGCGGGGAGTGCGCATGAAATGCCTTGTTTGCAGGTGCAAATTCCTCTGTAGCATGTGCCCTTCTCTGACATTGCCTTCGGGCTTCGCGGGCACAAAGCCACAGAGTAACGAAACTCGTTATCAGATTTGTGTTAGGCCCACTTCCCCACCGCTTGGCATTCGCGGAACTCCAGGGCTTGCTTGCTCTAACGAGGGTCTCGACTGAGACTAACAAAGGAAAGCACTGTCAAGGCTGTACTTTGTCTTAGCTTAGCATCGACTAAGCATAAATGCTGTGCAAGCGCGAGACTGGAACCTTGATTGTCTTGACTGTCGCTCCCGCTGCATCTGCGCTGGTGCAGCTGCCGAGGCGTCATAGGTGCAGCCAAGAATAGTCGGAGCTAAGGTGATATGAAGTATAGTGCACGAGCGGAGTGAAACGCTGACTCAGGCATCAAAGCACTGGCCAGAGCTCATCACTCGCACTCGGAGAAATCGAAGCGTGTGCACCTTCCAGAAACAAAGAAAACAATTGTCATTTCATGCACAACAGTCGTACGCATTCCTGTGGTAGGCTACCAATAATTGCTATCGCTGCAGTAAAGCAAATGGTACCCGTATCTCACAGGGTATTCGACGCATGCCTTTTGGGGGAATTGCAGAGCACTACTCAACTGCAGCACTCTGCTGTGTTTTGTCAGTGCTCACTATGCAAAATGATAGAAGCATTTTCGAAATCAATCACTGCGCTTGCTAAGCACTATAGACCTTTGCAACTCAGAAACAGCAGAAGACGGAGCCCTCCAGTCTTTACATGTTAGCGGAGCTAACACTGGAGAGGGGGAAAGTGTACTCTAGTTCTCGCTGTGCCGATGTTAAAAAAGGAGGGCTTGATCATTTTAAGTTTGAATGAACTATGTATCAAGGTACGTTTAAAAAAAAAACATTATATCACTTTTCCGGTTACCTGCTAAAAATTATGCGCAGTAGAGAACTATGTTTTTAAGTTACTACTGTTCAATAAAAAAGTATATAGAAACATCACAGCAGAAACATCAAGCAAACTGTATTTCGAACACTGCATACTAATAAAAAGATGTATGTACAAATATCACAGCAGAAACATTCCGAATACTGGCTTTTGAAAACTGCACTTTAAAAAAAATATTTGCAAATATCACAGCAGAAGCAGTAAGATTACTGTCTTTTGAACACTGCACTTTAATCAAAGATGTGTATACAAATATTGGAGTAGAAACATTACGATTACCGTCCTTTTTAACTCAAACGGAATTCATACAACAGTACTACATGTGGGTGCGCATCATGTAATGATGTAGGCAAAGTTTAAAGAATCTAAACCATGTATAAAAACTAGTCATTTTCAGACGTAAGGAACGAAAGGACACCTCCAGCAAGGCACCCTCGGTCTAAGGCCGGTGAGATGAGAAACCCAATGAAAGAGCTGCATGACCGCAATGCAAAAGCCATGCACGAAGAAGCGGTCATGCAGCGAGAGCACCAAAAGGAAATGATAGAAATTGAGCATAGAAATGCAAGAGTTGATGGAAAACGTATCTGCATCAAAGATGCAAGGAACACAAATTTTTCTGACACAGTTTATGCAGCAGCAATCCAGCTTTCTTTCAAATTTCCAACCTGCGACACCAAATTTGCAACCTTTTACATCTGCCACCTTCTCTTAAACTAACCAACTGTTTTCTGAGTCTCTTAATTCCTCTTAAAGCTTTCCTAACCCACTGTATTCCTCTTTCAACCAGTCCCCAACCTCAGTGCCCTCCACCTCCCCAAGACCAGCTGCCTTCCTACTGCCATCAGCCTTCCCAGTGCTGTCTGCCTCCACAATGCTACCTGCTTTCCACATGCCTTCAACCTCACCGGCGCCTCCTTTCTCAGACCCTCGCAATCACTAGAGGTTTTAGGCTGTTATCCAAAGGACTGTGCAAGGTTTGCTAGTGCAATTGTTATTCAAAAAGTGTACTATGTGCAATAAAATGTTTCTTATCAGCACTGTTACTACTCGGTTGACAAACAGCTCTTCATACATGAAAGCAACAGTCTAGGGTGATTTTTGCTCCAACACATTTGATAGGCACAGAAAATATTTTAATGTAAGCAGATCATAACGTCAAGCAACTTAAGGGGCCTAACTCTAGATAGAAAAGAAAGCAATATAGAGTGCAATAAACAGAACAGGTTTGCTATATATAGCAGGTTGGCCAAACCGACAACACTAAAGAGCCTCAAGCAGGTTTGTTCATTTTTAGGAAGCCATTTGATAGGGGTATTTGGGGAGGGGGGATTGATATCATGGGTAATATTTAACTTGCACATGCTTTTAGCGCTATCTTATTAGATACCCCACGTCATAATGGCTAAGATATAGGCACTATGTTTTGAAAACATAATAAGCAATTTTACCAAGCCTAGAAAGTAGATAAAACTTGCGGACAGAGAGGACTTGGCATTTTTCTTAATTGCATAGCTGTGTGGAGCACTGAACCTGGTATTTCCTTATGCAGAGTTATTGCATTGTAAGAAAACTTGGAGAATAATCTTTGGGAAAATTCTACACAGACCTAATGATGCCTACACTTACCATGAAAATGTTAGTAAATGTCAAAAAAATTAGGCTTAAGTTTCAACCTGATTGGTTTTCTTTTGACATCAGGTTATCTCGAAATGCTTATCGACAACAAAAAGCACAGCCCCGTAATTTTACATGTAATGTTTTGGACCTGTTTCCCGCGAATGTTTTCATAAACAAACGTAGTGCTTGGCCCCTATTATTTTAACTTGAAAGTCCCGAGATCACAAGAGCCGCACTTGGGGACGTGAAGAGCCACCCCTGATGAGGAGTAGTTTTGCAACTTAAGATTATCTGGAGAACCCTCTCTCTCTACACATTAGCAGGGCGAATAATGAAAGGAAGAGAGCGAAGAGGAAGAAACCACCAATCCTGACGAGGAACGATGGTTTTCTCCTCTTCACTCCCCTATTCTTGAGGTGCAACATAGTTTAGAGGAATCTAGAGTTCTGTACATTCTTCTGAACATCCCTAGGCTTGACGTACATAGCGGCTTGACCTTGGCGGGAAGTTGTCGCCGAGATAGTCGCGAAGGAAGTCTATTTTGGGGTACTCGGCGTCCACATCACGAGGGCTAGAGGCCGGTTGAGGGAAACTTTTCTCGTACTCTGCGACGTCAGCATTCCATCCAATGTTGTACCTCTCGAAGTGAAGTTCACAAAAATTGTGAAGTACGCACACTGCTGCTGCCTTGGTAGGGATAACCTTGTAGTCAATATCTGCTCGCTTAAGTTCAATGCGCCACCTTCCCTCCATTCTGCCAAATGCCTGTTCCACCACAAAGCGGGCACTGCACAGATATGTCTTAGATAAATATTTTTTTGTGATATGCCATTCTTCGTGGCCACATATCTTTGAGGATTCAAGGCAGAAGCGAGTACGCTGGGTCTCCCACGAGCATCAATGGAATCGGCCTACCATTAACCACACAATCATCTTCTGGTAGAAGCCTGTCACTGTTTCGGTAGAGACCAGAGAGCTTGAGGACTGTTGTGTCATGGGCACTTCCCGGCACACTGCATCATATGCTTCTTAACCTGAAAGGGCAGAAATATAATACATGAAACATTTCCTTGAAGCAGTCAATAATGGCGACAGAGGATGTACGATATGTAGCTAAACAAACCCATACAAGCTGAAGAGCTGCTTTTTAACCTGTTTCATAAACGACCTCATTGTAAGCACTGCACATTATATTTTGCTCTTCATTATATAAACGCTCTAAAAATGCTGTGCACGAACTTCAAACCTCCTGCACACGATGCGAAAAAAAAGTCACTCACAATGATTAGATTGGTCTGAGTCATCTTCGAAATGCCAAAAGTCAATTTCGCAGCAGCAAAAAAGCTTTTGTAGCATGATCAAACAATTATTTTTATTCACACCAATGCAAACATTATGTTAAGATTAATGTATCGGACTCTCCAACTGATCGGGAATGTCTACATTGCCTTCTCACTTATGTGCAACCCTTTGTTAGCACAATTGAACAGTAGGAGTAAGTCCCTCAAACTCAAAACTGGCGTTTAATTGCGTGGATAAGCACCAGACAGGATGACAAGAAGGTGAGTAATGACGGACAGCATGTACTGCTGTGAATGGTAATTTTAGGTACTGAATCCCACTGAAATAGTGCAATATTGAGCACATAAATTAATGTTTCCTGCCAGTTATACAAGTTTGAATAAAGCCGCAATTTATAATTCAAATAAATACAAAGCATTTATTTTATCATGAACGTCAATTTTATTTTATGAGTAGAACTTTTAACTGCATGTAAATGAAACTTTAAAAAACCCCGCCAAACTCGTTAGGGTTCTTCCCAAGCTTTCATCCATTGCTTCTGCCAATATAGTTCTTATTTACTCACATCTATAGAAAAGTGATAGCTAAACAAATGACATCTACAAAAAAGTGGTAGCTAAACAATGACATCTCTAAAAAAGTGATAGCTAAACGAATGACATCTATAAAAAGTGATAGCTAAGCAAATGGGTTTGCTTAAATGATAAAGCATGAAAAAATGAAAGCCGTTTACAACTCCCTGTAACGCCGAATTAGAGCGCAGCTCTTGAGGAGCAGGGGAAGGCACGGGGGGGGGGTCACGTGACCTAGGGGAGGAGGGGGGTCACGTGACCTGGGGTCACGGGACCTCAAGGAGGGGGGAGTTTTCCCGCTAAATCTAGCGGGAAAAATTTTCCGCTAAATATAGCGGGGAAATTTTTCCGCCAGATTTAGCGGGGAAAATTTCCCGCCAGATTTAGCGTGGAAAATTTTCCGCTAAATTTAGCGGGGAAATTTACCCATCATGCACCGCGCGGTTACGCCGACGGCGGCGGCGACGCCGACGGCGACGCCGCTCAAGCCGGAAACGGGCGCCTAAGAGCTGCGCTCTAAAAGTGCACATAGTGTTATCGCCATACCGAAATATTCTTGCTAGATGTCGAACTGGAAAAAGGTACCGCCAGGATATAGCACGATCCGAAGTTGTACGTTGGAATTGTTTTGCGTCTTACTCTGGAGACATGTTTTCCACTTAACACGGGCGTACGCTGCAGCAAAGCAAGATACTAAAAATCGCAATGCTTAACCACAGTGATTTCCCTACACAGGCCCCCTTGTTTTCTGAAGGCACCACCTTAATTTGCTACGACTCCTCTATTCTCAATTTGATTTTTCGGGGCAGGTAGGGGAAACCCCTACCTACCCCGCGGTTGTCGCTTTTTTACAGTACACCAAAGTGCGGTGAGAAGCTCACTCAACGAAGCTAACCTTCCAGTAGAACACGACAGACTTGAGAATTGTTGTGAAACTTCCGAATACTGTTAGTCTTTCATACGAACTGCGATCGAATTGTATGTTGCAACAATATTCAAAAGTTCCGAAAACTTGCGTAATCATATGGTAATCGTCCGGTCGGGCAGCGAGGCCTGAGCTATTATATTTTTATTCATGTAAAATTGGAGTTATGACGCAACAATTTCGCAGCTTCCTCGCATTTTGTAAACAGCAGAAGGATGTTGCTGGGTAAGCACTTTGGCACAGTTGGGAGCAAATGGTGCAGCCATTGCATCACTGCATTCAGGCGAGTAGTATGCTTCCCACAACCGAGTAGCTCAAATGCTGTCAACGGGTTTGATTATACACAGCACATCGACAGAAAAATGTTTTATACAGCCAAGTACAGGTATTTCAACAATTAAGTTTCTATTTTTCACTCTTTATGATACTATAGGAAGCAGGCGCCCATGAACAAGGACACGTCACCTCCCATTCTTTTTGGCATTCAATTCAATTGCTTGTTTCTAGAAGAAATGATGCAACACAATCACACACAAAAAATACCCTTAGCCAAAAGCTACTTCTAGATTCAATACAATAAAAATCATGTTGACTTTTGCAGTTCAAGGCATGCGCAATAAAAAAAGAAAACGAAGTTAGTATACTGCAATTCAGTTAAACAATCTGTGAAACACACTGCTACCCAAATCTACACGGTAAAATGCAGGTACACACTTAGACCACATATTTTATGACACAGTGAGTACTAAATTATACACGAAATTAGGTTGCAAAAATACCGTCGCATCACATACTATCTGATATAGTGATCACACCCATTAACTTTGGTTAATTCTGACACGAAGTAGTATTTTAGTGCAGCGTTTTTTGATAGCAGAATGGAAAATGAATGGTGTAATATCATTAGAGGTCTGAACTCCAGTATATTTCGGTCATCTCTGACCATATTCATTGTGAGATGTCAGAATCAATAACGTTCTTGAGGCGGAGCGAGAGTTAGTCTCAGCTAAACTAAATGTAGTGGGAGGAAAATCAGCCTTGTTGCATACTACATTGTTAATGAGTAGCGCTAAATGACAGTCTCACAGTTTTAGCAGACGCAATATTTAATTTTAACCAACAAAGCCGTGAAGGAGTATCGGGAGCTAGAAAATGTATAGCCTTGGGGAATTCCCATGCAGATTGGCTTTTGACCTAATGAGCGACTCTTTATAACTACAGTCTATTGTCGGTCTGCAAAATAACATCTAAAAAATCTAGACTAACCCCTAAATCTGTATCTCTCAAGGTTGCTCCTCAAAATATCATGATATACTGTCGAAGGCTTTTGTATAAAAAGAAATATCCCAATTCCAATATCATTGTTATTAAGAGCCTCATTATAATTTTAGATACTGAAAGAATTGCTGAGGTTTTTATATCTACCTTTTGCCATGCTGATTAGTTGACAGGATATAGTTTTTTTGGAAACTGCAAAACATGATTTGCAAATACTTTCTCAGAAGGAGTATTAATAAAGCTTAAAAACAAAGATTGGTCTATAATTGCCTAGGTCACTGGGGTCTCCACTTTTGTAGGTAAATTAACTCTAGCTACCTTTCATGCATCGAGTATGTCGCCAGGTAAAATTCAATATTATGTTTGAGCAACGACAGGAATACCACTCATACCAGCACCTAAGTATTTTTGCAGTTGCCATTATCTCGTGACACGATATCTCGATCTATCCAAAAGTGGAAGTGTGCTGGGATGGTAAGAGTTTGTCCATATCAGGCATGGCAGAACGCAGGCTGAAATTAACAATGCAGAAGTGTTTGTTAAGCCAATCGATTACATAGGTCGTCCCCCCAGTGTTATCAGGTAACACACTTTTTGGGACAGTCAGTCGGATAACAAAATTTATTATATTCTAGAGATTTTGGAAGTGGCGGCGCGAGCATGTATCTGTACAATAATACTTATTTTTCTGCTCACGCATTAAGGCAACCGCCTTACTTTGATGTAGGGTGAAAACCAATGAACTCTTTTTGTAACACTTTTGCTTTCCCAAATACTCACCTTCATAATGTTTATCATCGCTTCGAATCACATACTTTGAAAGATAAGGTCGGTTCAGACACATGTGTTTGTCTCTGTTAAGACTGCTTGCATCGAGCTGTTGCTATGGCAACCATTATGACAATTCAACGCAACGCAGCGCAACGCGGTCAACGCAAATCTGTGACCCAGCCTTTACATCCATTTCGCAAAGCCTGCTCAACAAAAAATGCCGCACTCCAGTATCATCTGATTTGCGGCTACACACCGGCTTGTTTGTGCAAGTGCGACTTTAACTTTTATAGCAGCCCAGATGGCAAAAATTATTTTTGCTTTCTGTGAGATGTATTCTTCCAGATAATGACACACTCCACTGGTAGGAATTTCGATTTCCTTGACCTTAGTTAAAATTAAGATCGGATGGTGAATATATATTTCCCATGGTCCCTAAAATGATTAAATAACTACCTCAATTGCTTCCACACGCCTTTAACGGAGATACTTACACTCTTCTGTCATCCACGACAGCTTGCATGTTGAAGGACGGCCAATGCTTCCTTTTGACGAAGTCTCGGTAGCCCTTCCTTGGAGCCAGGATCGGGATGTGGGTGCCGTCGATGGCTACCAGATTTGAGGAATGTGGCACCTCCCTTCAAAATTGAAAGCTATTGGTCGTGCTTCCTCAAAATTCTGGCAGTCGAATAACATCCATCATAAACTTAGTTGTCATTGTTTGACAGAGTAGATGCACATACTTCTTTACGGCACTCTTGTCTACGCGGAACCGGTTGGCCACAACACTGTATTCGCAGCAGCTGGCAAAGCTTGTACAGAGCTCTGGCCACCCTGTCGTCCACTTCCACAGGGGGTCTCACACACTGAAGATGGGGGGACATATGTGGTGCAACGAGAGCAACCAACTCTACAAATCAAGACCAGGACATGCGGAAGTTTTCATTCCAATCTTCATCGTGGAACTCTGTTTGAACTATTCGTTTCCACCAATCTCCAGGACCTCGTCTTCATCCAAATCGTCCTCTGTACTGGTTCCAGGCATCCCAATCCTGTAGCAGAAAAAAATGGCACGCATGTTGAACGCAATACAAAACAACAAAATGGATGACTCCTTAAGTAGAAGAGCTAGTACTCTTACCTCGTTTTACATTTATGTCAGCTGTCATTAATACATAGTTACCTTCTGCTACTACTGTTGTCCGCATTAGTCAACCGCACTTCGTGAACCATGTGAGCGTGTGGGAATTGAGCGAGAAAATTTTATTTTAACTGTCTCTGCTCATTTTCTGGTTCTACGTTTAGGAGTGAACTGCCAGAAACACCATGCTGGATATTGGGCGATCGCGACCACCTTTTTAGCCCCCAAGGTGCCAGGATACTTAAAATTTTGAGATATTTGTGCGAAAAGAATGACCACCCAGCCACTGCACCGCGCTCGCGTTGGGCGTCGGGAGGAGCTAGGTTTTCACACGAGCATTCGAAAATATCGCATGCAAACATGCTTAAAGATTCTGCCCAGTAGCAGTCTCTTTACCGGTCTGGGCTTGTTTAAATGTCCGCAGTGTCCAGCGCTACGTCCGACGGAACCCGGAATAAAAATTAAAGTTACGTCCGACGTAACTTACACCAATGATTCGAGTTACATCCGACGTAACCCGATATGAAAATTAAACGTTACGAGTCACGTCCGACGGGGCATCGAAATCAAAATTAATACGTCCAACCGAATTTGCAATAAAGACTAGACATGTCCGACTGGAACCCGAAATAAAAGTTAGTCACGATCCTGTATAACCTCCGCAACCTATTTTTCGCATTACAGCCGATACCTGACGTAAATACAAACGTAAATTCGTGCTGCTTTACGTCCGATACAGCATTCGTGAATTGGTTAAAATCTCAACTCTGCGTACTTTGTTGAGGGGGCTGCAGTGTGTTCCTCGCACATCCAGACTGCTGAGGTTGAGTAGGTTCGATGCCCGTCATATATTTTTTTTCTTTCTCTTATTTACCCTCTTTTAAGACAATTCATTGTTTTTTGTTTTTGTTTTTTGTCGACATGAAAACACTTTTTGCAATTGCCGCGTTTGTTACACCTGCTTGTAGCCCTTGCTGGCCCGTGCAGAGAACAAAGTTGGTATGGCTACGGGGCCGCGAGGGTCTATTGGCATTCTCACACTTGGGCAGCTCCCTCGAAACAGCTCTTTATTTAACACACCTCAACTACGCCAGATGACGTACCTTGAATTACAGCCAGCTCTTGGGAGGTCCAACCGCTGGTCGGGAAAGGACGCAGCGGCGTAATACCGCTACGTATGCGTCGGCAGCGGTGTTGACGTTGAAGAGAAGGTGGCAACGAAGACGGCATGATGAAGGTTTGTCCACGCGACAACCAGCGAAACAAAATAAAGCTGCTGAAACACCAAGCAGAGCGCCAGCACCGCTGCACTGTCAGCCATTTTCGCTGCTCCGAGGTGCCGCTGTGAGCTCAATTCGTCGACTTCCGCCACGCTAGGCAAACCGGAAAGCCCGGAAGCAATCAAAAGGTCACGAGGTTTGCGTTGTGATCATTCGACACGAGGTGCCGCTACTGGTCGATCCGAATCCATGTAAACGCAGTGGTTGAAGCGGATCCGATGCCTTGCTTTCGCATCGATTTAACGCAGCTAGTGTTGCGATGCCCCTCGAAGATAAGCCTTTGCGAGGGCACCCCCCCCTTTTGGCCTTGAAGGAGCTGCTACTTTCCTACTCCTAGCTTTTTCTTTCTTCCCCTAAGCTGAAAACGTGGAAGAAGGCGCGCAGTCGCCGGACCAATCATCCTGAGGCTTCTTTATCCCTTGACTCCGCTGTCTGGGCGCGGGTAACGGCAGGAGCGTGATCATGCGGTTGAGGCTTCACGGATGACGTAGAAGCTCTTTCCGGTCCCGGAATGTCTGCTTCCCGGCCTAGTTTCTTGTGTGCTGTGCTGCGACCAGCGGGGCTGCCGTAGATTTCGTCCGCGACAACGTTTTCGAGTGTACCAAGGCTTCCAGTGTTTGAAAAGCCCTACGTCGCTCGCTTACCGATGCAATTCAATGAAGACGCCCACTGCAACAGAGGCCAGTAAATCTATCGTGTCGTCTGCTACCAGAGCAAAGCGGAGTGTAATGCTTCAGAAGTGGCTTTCGCCCTTGCAATACGACACTGCGACGACAAGAACATCTTCATACTTAGATATCAAGAAGTTAGAGTTGCTTACAAAGAAATATTTACTTACTTGTAAGCCAGTATCTATAGCCTCATGTGGAGTCTCCGTGCATTAGTCCATAACAACGTCCTTAGCAACGGCTTGTTTGGACCCAGACGCTATGTTGTGACGTAGTCACTTTCGGGGTTAATTAGAGCGCTACGGATTGACTGTCTTGGCTGAAAACCGCTAACAATACATTATATACTGATTTTGGATTTTAAATTTTTTGGTGGTTGATTTGGTTTTACCTTTACTATTATTGGCATACAAAAAGTAATTGTTCAGCGCAGATGTTTTACGCTTCATAATATTTGTTTTCTTATATATTACGCTTGTAAGCCGCTTTGGAGCTGTAAGCGGGAAACGCACGCGCCGCGCTGCGTTTGTAAAAATGCTATTCCATAAGCCTGCGGCGGCAACCTTGTTCGGTTTGGGTCCCCCAATTTCTTAGGCGCCCCCAAAAACCCTAATATGTCAAGATTCTTCCAGGCATTTCTGTCTTCCGCTAGTCCTGCTCCTCTCCCCTGTGCTTGCTAACGACATTGGCTCTCCGGTTTAAGTGCAGAAAATGAAAAGCGATCCTGCGGACATTTATGAGCCTGTGTGGAGGTTACTAATGACCAGAAAATAGCAATTTTGACAGCCATTGGAGAGAACAATAAATCGAGCACTTTAAGCGAGTAAATCACGACTGCGGCCACATTGTCATTCCTCGTGGTCTCATTTGAATTCAGGAGCAGCAAGACAATTCCTTCCACTATACATTTAGAAAAAAATCAATACGGGATCACGTCCCTCGAACAGAATAGCACCGTAAGTAACATAATAATTCATTCGGATGAGTCGCTTTCATTTTGGAGACATAAAAGACCCCGAAGTTCATTCGTACTGAGTCACTCATTTTCGGACAGCGACGTGAACCATGAGGCACCTCCGTATCAGCAGCTTGCATGTCAGTGACACAACACTTTGTATTCCACCTCACTCTAATCGAAGGCCCGAAGTGAATGCTCAGCTTTCGTACTGCTGCGCGAAAGTGCTCTCGCGCGGGCTCGCGATTGCAGTCTTCGAGTAAATCAAACCTCACTACGCGCTATGCCGGATTTCGTTGGCTGCAACACATGTCCGTGCCCGCCCAGCAGTGCCAACACCGCGTAAACGCCAATCTCGGAAACAAAGCCGGTGTCCCTTGCGGCAGAAAGCGCTTTGACAAATTGAGATCCGAGACACGCTTTTCGCGCGGCGTTTCCGAGAGAGCGTGCCATTAGAGCGCACAGCACGAGAGCGCTAACGGGGTGGGTTGTAGCAACGCCATAAATGTTATTTTACAGGCAACAGCAACCACAAGCGGAACGAAATCATACGGCGCGTTGGATAGATGGCAAAATCCGACCAGATTCATCTCGGTGCGCAATTCTCTACGGAACCATTTTGTACAGGATCGTTTGGCCGCAATCTTATCAAATGCGTTAGCATTTAATAAGATTGCGGCCAAATGGTTCATGGTGCATGCAGCCGTCTTTCGTTTGGTCGGTGTGGTTTGAACTGAACTGGACTGGTCTGAACTGAACTGGACTGGATTGGATTGGCCTGGACTGGTTTTGTGAAGTCACGCCGCGGTTGCCACCGTGTTTTTTCGCTCTGTTCGTTCGCTAGTTACGTCCACGCATAGGCGTGCTCAAAGTTCTGCATCATAGGGGGCCGAACATTGTGACCATTAATTCCCTGAATTGGCATATATTACATACATTAGCATTTATTGCCATGGTGCATACAACCGTATTTCATTTACGATCGTGGCTTGGACAGGACTGGACAAAGTCGCTGGATACTGGGAAAGCAGTGTCATTGACTTCCCTGCCTGCCAGCAGCACACAACAAATACTAACATACAGACGGCCAAACCTCGTGAGGTAATTGGCTGATAGAAACAAATATTAACACCGTACACTATAAGACATAAAACACACCGGGAAACGGGTAGACAATAAAAGCATGTACGCTGCAGTGATGCACGGGCGGAAGTTCGGTCTCTTCTGCCATGGCATCATATCGGTCCATTCAAATCTTCGAATCTTCGAAAGGGTCGTTCTGAACCAGTCGCACCAAGGTCGTTACGGAACATCATCGTACTGAAGGCGTTCGTCGCCAATATAAGCGTCTTTGGCACTGTGCATGCAATTCAACTTGTCAATCATGCTTATCTCGACAGATTTCTTTCAATGGTATTGCTGTTCTTGCGTATATAAAGACACGAAAATTATTTTTAATGCCACCAAGCTTTGACGCCGCATATGATGGCGGTGCGATTTGAGCTTGTTTCGCCAGTGTGTGGATAACAAAATATAGTTATGCAGGAAACGTTGCTATATAGCTACCTATCACCAGCAAATTTAGATAGGAACAGTAAGAATAGAGGGCCAAGGAGAAATTGCTCTCTCCATGAACCAAAATAGCGACCATACGGGGAACTTTGCTCTACTTCCCAGGGATCCAGATACTTTAGACCGGACTGGACTGATTTAGTGAGGAGCGGCGCGGTTTCGCACGCTTTTTCGCTACACATATTTAAGAAACTCCGAGATTGAGGATTACGAAAGTTGACATTAAGAGAACAGAAGGAGAACGTTCTTGGTGTCAACTTTCGTATTCCACAGTCTCAGGTTACTTCAAAGTTCAAACTGTTCAGTATACACCAGCTCACTTGCGTACCTTACTTCTGTTCGATCACGATTTCGCTACGTTCGTTCGCTCGTCACATTCACTCCGCATGCTGCAAGAGTCTTCTGGCAAGCCACCATTGACGCACCGCGGGAGCGGGAGGAGGAGGAGGAATCGCGCGGCCGTGGCCGTGTCACAGCGTACGGGACAACGTAACGCCAAGGCACAGCGACGACGCCATTTGCGCAAGACCGCCGATACCCGGGAGGAAGGATTGGCTCTTCGAAGACAACAGTAGATGCTGACATTAGGCGGCGATCGAGGGAAGCTGTGCTGGCTGCATCTAAAACCGCCGAGGCCCGGGAAAACAGGACTGGCTCTCCGAACAAAAGCAGCATGCGTACCGTTGCGAGGTTGAAATTCCTGTCCTTCGCTGAGTCGGAACCCTGGCGCTTATACCTGACGCATTTTGTCGAGGTCAGCGTATCGACAGCAGCAATTTCCAAAAGCAATGACGTAACTGAACGCG
>JAZHYW010018662.1:0-32690 GCA_037355805.1 Ixodes ricinus
AGCCACTGGATGGCGCCGCAGGCGCCTGCATGGCGGGCGAGAGAAACCTCCTCGCCCATCGGTCGATATTGTCGGGTAACCGAGAGGCAAGAGTCTCTTAGGATTCCGGCCGGCGGCCAAGAATGGCCGAGTGCTAGCAACTGCTCTCGGGCAACAGGGGACACGAGGCCTAGGGGCCCTCTTGTGTTTTAGCTTTGGAGCGAACGACGCTTGTAAATATTTGAGTACGTCGCGTGTGTTTGTATTGTAGATTGAGTGTTTAGTAGAGTTGTGTTTTTATACGCAATAAACGGGAGCGGAATCCCGCTCCCGTGAAAGAACCAGGCTGGACTCTGGTTGTTGACGGACCACGTGGGGAACGGCGTATCGGCGGCGGTACGCAAATCCCCACAGTTTACAATCCTCTTGGCGACTACGCAGATAGGCAGCAGCACGGCACCGCTTGTCTGGTAGTTCCTTTTTCTTCGGCGTGGGCTCCTCGGCAGCCCACAATCCAAGTAAGGCACGAAGCAGAAGCACCAACACACAAACACCAGACCACTCTGGAGCAGAAACTAAAAAATGCGCAGGCAGATAAAATACCGCTGAACCCAATACACGATCACACTTTTTGTTCTGGTCCCTCCGCATAAACAAACCTCGTGTTGCACGATTGCTTAAACGCGGTCGGTGGTCTTCTGGCTTGGCTTGTGTTGACTTGACTTGGCCTGGCTTGGCTTGGCTTGAATTGGCCAGTGCCCGCATTCCCGCATGGCATGCGCGCTTTGTTTCTGCAGCGTGCGCGCGTGGTACAAACGCAAAAGTGATAAAACTGCTTTTTTATGTTTTCTATTCGCCCCTTCACGTGGCCCAATAGCCAATAAATTCCCTTCCACACCCCCACTTCTTTTCCCACCCGATCCCCTGCATTGAACAGGAGGGATGGCTTTCTCCTCTGGCTTTCTCCAGACTCGCGCGCCTCATGGCTGAACTCGATTCCGAGTATAACGCAAGATGCGTTTTGGAGCACGTAATTTTTAAAAAAACTTGCGTTATATTCATGCACGTACGGTACATGGAGTTGTATGGGAGGCGAACCGGTGGTTGAAAAAAGCTGCGTTATACCCGGTCTTGCACTATAAGCGGTTACGTTGTAAGTGGTCTATGCTGTAAAAGGGTTAATGCAGGCTGACTGCCCACTCTACAGGTGTCTCTACTAGGGATGTTGCGACCTACCAAGTTTGCAAGTTCGACCAAATTCGACTTCTTTAACTTTTAAGGCGAGGTTCCGCGAAAGTTCAACAGAAGTTAGACTGTTACTTGCATGTAAAAAATTGATAGCGAGCTGACGCCACCTGGCAGATGAAGCGTGCAGTGTTTGCTGGGTGTATTGTTTTATTGTTTTACATTCATAAACTAACGAAACCATTAAAGTATTTATGTTTGCTTTTATATTATGTAAACATTGGTGGTCAGTGGGCACGTCTAGTAGCGCCTCCCTCAGCTCCGAATGGAGTAAATCGAGTCAGAGATCTCAAAGCGCCTACTGAGCGGCAAAAAAGCGCAGCTTTTCAGCTGCTCGTACGCAGTTTCTGCTTCCTTCCCTGTGGCAGATGGTCTCCGAATAAAATGGAAGCAGACGACACTGAGCACGATTGCTTTTATTTGACGCCAATATTGAAGAAGTCTTGACAAGGTCGTTAGAGAAAAAGGGAGTGACTGTGGACATCAGCACTGCTGTTTGAAGTGATCCAAAGTGATCAAGCCCTTTGCAGGGTGGTGCAAAGGCTGCTACCGTCATAAAAACAGACAGAAACTTCGTCAACACACGCAAAATATGGAGCTCGGCCAAATCTACGCCTCTGGTTACAACACTTTTATACGACCATGCGTTCTGCACTTCTTTACAAACTTTCTATAAAATGTTTTGTATACACATGGGAAGTCAGCCTTGTTTGGCGATCAAGGTTTTGTCAGCCGAAGCAAGCGTCAGCCAACGTCTCATACTCGCATACACCCCGATTTAGCTACGCAAACAAAACATTAATCGGGATCATGCTCTGCGTGAGTATACAACCGCGCGCCAAAGTCTCGTCCATATTCTGCCTTGCTCTGTTCACCACGAACAGGACTATCTTCGATAATCACCAAGTTTCCCTCCAATGGCAATTAAAAAACACAGCGTCAAATGAATGTTTTTGTGGCTTATTAGCATATCCAAAACAAACAAAATACGCCTCAAGGCATTTTTTGAAATGAGCCCAAGCTGGGAACAAAGTTACCTTGAGCATTTTTCGTTAACAAAAGCGAGCAAACCGCAGATTCACGCTGCAGCCGTCTCAGCTTCTCCTGCCATTTTGTTTGTTTCTTCTCTTTCAGCACCGGAACTTCATCACTGATACGGAAATGTGTAATACCGTGCCCTTTCTACTCCTTCCGCACCGTATCGGGAGACGGTGCACAAAAGCGCAACTCCTAACTCTGGAGTAACGGGTCACGTTACTCTGGAGTAACGTGACCCGAAGTCGCTTTTTGCCATCTAGTGGGAGGAGTGCAAGCTCCTTGACTCCCAAGGCCGCTACTGAACAGGGCCATTTTCGAATGTTAAAAAAACTACTTTGTAAGTTTACCATGCTGCAAGTAAACCCAAGACTGGGATGTGAAAAAGAATAAACATCCACCAGCTCGTCTGTACTTTGAACCGTCTTTTCATTATTTGTGAGTTGTTGTTTTCCAAAATATGCATTTTCGTGCAAAAGTACACTGTTCATAAGTTGGACTTGGTCAAAGTTTGCCGAGAGGTTTGGTCGAACCAATCGAACCTCGAGGTGTGGCAGAAGTTTGCGACATCCCTGTACTACAAATCTGCCTTTTGGTTGTCCGTGCTGGTGCGATGGCCCACTGTTCCATCTTTGCAGCGCTCCCGCGTGCCCAGTCGTGCCCGGTAATCCAAGGCTGGCTGCGGCGTACCTCCAGCCTGGATGAGTTCCCCGAACCCCGCGGCTCTCACAGCCCCGCAACCGCTACAGCTGCGGCAGCCTGGAGTACCAGCTGTGCGAGGTCTGGAGCCAGCCCCACAGGAGCCAGGCCGCAGAGCCCCAAGCCCCGCTCTGCCGCTCGGCCAACATGATACAGGTGCGTCCGGCTGGGGATGCCAGCTCCCTATCCCAGGGAGTGCCGTTCCCTGATGATCCCAGGATATCCAGTCTCTAGGATCCTTAGAGTTCTTTGGGGAACACAATCCCCAGGACCACCGGGGATCCTCAAGAACTCAATCCCTGAAATTCTGAGGGGTTTTGGGGAACATGATCCCTAGGAATCCCAGGCAATGTCATTCCCTGGGATCCTAATGATTGCAATCGTGAGGATCCTAAGGCATCTAAAGGAACACAATCCCCAGGATCACAAGAGTTCAGTGAGAACGTAATCCGTAGGATGCCTAGCGATTTTCAAGTATGCAATTCTTAGGGATGCCAGGAAATGGTATTTCCTAAAAATAAAGAAACACACACAAAAAAAAAAGGAGAATGATGTTTGTACTTATACAGCGTAAGGTTGGTTTGCCTTTGAGGCATGGCGATACTGGTTTATGTTGTAGATGAGAAATTTAGCCAGTGCAGTACAACCGCTAACCTGGGGTCTTTAACGTGCATGGCGCAGTAGTGATACACGACTGCACGCCGGTACGATGCTCATCCGTATCGAAACGGGCAGGGGTGGGGATTGGAAACACACCCTATGGGATCTTCGGGAGCCTTGGCGACATGACCTCTGGGATGACTGGGGATCTCAAGAACACAATCCTTGAGATATCCCTAGGGATTCTTGGGAACACCATTTTATCCAAGGGAACATAATATTTTATGCAATCTCTAAGGATTCTTGGCAGCATGATGTCTGAGATGACAAGGAATGTGAGAACACAATTGCTTGTACCCCAAAGACCGTCGGAAATACGATACCTATCATTACGAGGGATTCTTGAGAACACAGAACCTGAGATTTCTAGGAATGTAGTCTGTAGGGTCCTAATAGCTCATAATGCTATTTGATTACTTTGCTAAAAAAGTTTCTTTATAAAGGGAATACATTTTTTATGCGCTTTTAGATTTTGTTTACCTAGGGGACTAATATTAAACAGCGCACAAAACGTCGGCGGAAGAGAAAAGGACAGTAGAACGAAAGAGCGCTGACTCCCAACTGATTTATTTAGACAGTCAGCGCTCTTTCGTTCTACTGTCCTTTTCTCTTCCGCCGACGTTTTGTGCGCTGTTTAATATTAGTGATGTACCAACTAGCTCAAATCACAACTTTACTACTTTACCTAGGGGATCTCATATTGATTCATACTTTTAAATAATAAGCTCGCTACCTAGGGGCACTCCCGGAGTGAATCATAGCACGATATGTTAGGGAGTCGTACTAATAAAGCAAATTGGGCGAGTTGGTAAACGTTATAAATGATGAAAACAGCTCAAACGACGAAGACGAAGTAAAGAAACATACATGACAGGACGAAGCTGTACAGCTTCGTCCTGTCGTGTATATTTTTGTACTCCATCTCCGTCGCTCGAGCCGTTTTTATAGTGTTTAGAAAACCAATTTGTCCAGTCCCTCTGAAAGGCCGGCGCGCAACGGCAGCCACTCCACAGACCCATCGCGGCGTCTCCCTACCTCCCACCACTGAGACTCGTTCCCGCGTCGCAGGTGTCGTGACGGCGGGGGCAGAGTCGCGCCGCTGGGGGCCCTCGCGGGAGAGCGCGCCCCCTCGCGGCAACCCCGTCGTCCAGGGCCCTTCGTCCGGGCGTCTGCGCCGGCGTGCTGGGCTGTGTCGGTGGCTGCCTGGCCCTCGCGCTGTTCGCCCTGCACCACCAGTGTCTGTGGGAGCTGTGGGACAGCCACCTGGGGGCACCTGAGTGCCTTTGGAACGAGCGACAGGGCTGGTCCACGCATCCAAGCGCGACCAAGTTCCTCGCGACCGCTTACGACGAGAGAATGCGCTGTCTGTAGAGTGGCCCGGTAGCCCCGGAAGTTTGTGGGCGGGGCAAGCCCCTCCCATAAAGCTCTCTGCTGGCCGTGTGATTTCCTCCCCTCGCCTCCTCCGTAAGGTTCGCTCCGCTAAAGCGGGAAGGATGCTTTGCAAGAGGAGCTTGCCCCTTTTCTTAATCTGCAACAGACTGCGACTTCTGCAAGATCAAATCTATGAAAAATTAGAATTAGTTCTTATAACATTGCCAAAAGTATTTGGAGCCCGAGGTGAAGCGACGACGCATAAAAACGAGGAAATACGTGCGGTCTGGTAGTGGTCTGGGGCTCTCCAATGGAAGGCGCCAGTGCGGTCTCTCGTCGTAAGCGGTCGCACTTGACCGCAATCGTGCGAACCGGTCGTTGCCGGGGCCTCGCTTGGGCCTCTCAGTCCGGGACGTCTCCGCAACGTCTTAGGGACACTTCGAAGAGTCCGGGGTTTTGACGAGCTGCAGAGGTCGTCCGTTTGGCAAAGCTGGCTACAATTTGAGTTTGTTCTAATCGAATTTGAAAGTGTTGTTTTGTGTTTTAGAAACTGAGAAGTACAACCTCATTGTCACGGTTCATTGCCTTAAACCATTTTCTTGACTACTTTTTGTTTGTTGCGTGACAGGTAGCATCAGCGTGATTCTAACAAACAGCCTGTTATGCGTGTGTGCGTAAGGAAGTAGGTATGCATAGCCTTTTCTTTTATGGAACCTCCCAGCAGAGTTTCTCTTCTCTTCAGTGGACCAGATGATTGGGTCCTTGTGGGACTGAATCCCGGAGAAAAGCTCACCAGAGAAAAGCTCACTGGAGATGAACTCACTGGAGAAGACCTTTCTGGACAAAAGCTCACCAGTCTCTCGACGGACACCGAGTAAAGATCACATCGCATTTAATTTTTATTCGAGGTGGTCATTATCAATTAAATGTTCATCCAATGAAGTGAAGAATGTTTTGATATTCTAGGATTGGATAGAACATTTTAGAGCATTTAAAAAGTTATGTGGACGTACGTTCCACGCAGGTTATTCAAAGGGAGCTCTGCTTTGACCCTCGGTTCAGTTTCATGTCGACTGTTATCGCCTGACCTTTGCAATATTTAATTTTGACGTAGCCGTGTTGTAGGAAATATCAACTTTATTTGCCGATCGAAATGGCTAAGAATTGAAAGCTTATACTTTTTTAACCCTTTGACGGTCTTGCTTTTTTTCCTCCCTGAAGATATCTCCCAGTGATCAGGCTTTGTTTCCAAAGGAATAGTATAATAAAAGGGCCAATGAACAGGTATTTTCTTCATTTTTTAGCGGAAGCACATACCGTAACATCCTGTTGGGGTGCCCACTCAAAATAAAGAGACGAATAGTGAACGTGCACGTGACACATGTGAGGCAACCGTCTCGCACGTGTCACGTGCACGCAGCGTCTAATCTTTAAAACAATAAATAACCCAGCGAAACGAAACACCATGGGAATATAACGCTTATGCTTCGTCAAACACTGAACAAATGCGCGGTTTTGCATTTAGGCGTGTACTTTGAGATGTGTAATTGCCGCCCTCCATGTACGACGATGACCATCAAAGGGGTAAATAAATCATAAATGGTAACAATACGAAGATTTAGGAATTTAATTTATTTCTTCAGTGTCGGCAACTATTTGTAAGGCAGTTTAACACGTTCATCCAGGAACAACTCAAGTTAACTACGCTGGTTATATTTTTCCGGGCTATCTTGTATTTGCCGTTTAATAGGAAAGCTTTATTTCCTTTGGTCGGGCAACCCAAGAGGTGTACGGCATACAGTAAGAAATATTTTCCTGCCGGTAAATCCAGCTGAAAAATCAGCCAAACATCGAAAGATATTGGAGTCGAATGATGTATTTCAATCGAGTGATGGCTCAATTCACAGATTCGTAGGAGAGCTTTTCTCCGGTGAGCTTTTCTCCAGCGAGTTTTTCTTCCCGCTAGTGCCATCCGTGAGGGGTGGTAGCAGTCCAGAGCACCCCTTTAACTCTCTGATGCTTAATGGACCTTTCATTTAGTCTAATTCAGTATAGCCTTTGTTGCATTTCTGCCGTTCAAGAACTCCAAAGATCACCATTATCATTCTTTATGAAAACTCCCATTACAGCCAGTATCCACAGAGCCAATGCTGCTCTGAAATTGTGGCTTGCTTCGTTGTGTGGATGGCTTGGGCGATTTTCCGGCGTTGTGCGGTCTCCCCGACGTGGCACCCTCGCGTGCTGTGGGCCCTCGTGTGCTATACTAAAAAATCATATCTTGGTATTTGGGTGGCCCCTTCCCTACACACTCTTCAGTCTGTCTCGAGGAGGTTGCGTCGGTACCACGGGCCCTTTGCTCGTGTCATCCACATATCCTGTTCATAAAGAAACGCTCGTACGTACCAGCACCCATATTCCCACGCGACCCCGCGTCAAACATGGCATGCTCTAACCACTTTGGTGGAGGCCCCTTTGCAGCGAACACTTTTGAGGTCCTCTTTACGAGGCCGGAGGAAAAGAGGGAAAATAATGTGGTCGAGTTCTCTAGCGGCAGTTGTAGTTGGGAAATGAATAGCCGAATCAACCAACGTCGCAGGGACTGTAGTGTACCAGCTCTCCTCCGTAATGGCAGCAATGTCAGAAACTTTGTCTAGAAAGAAGTTCAATTTTTAGTATTTTAAGCCTGGCAATTTGTGAGCAAATGTTTTCTTTGAGCAACGCGGCAAATACGGTGGTAACTGTATCTGCCGTAAAGCGGCATACTGTTCAAAAGACGCGCATGCACTGTTTCGGGATGTTCAATTAGTACTTCTCCAATAATGCTGTCATAGAACTGGGACAATTTCTCGCATACAGTGCAATCCACTTACAACGATAATGAGAGAACTCGAAATTTCAATCGTTATAACCGATCATCGTAGTATCTGGACTAGAAACATTTTGTTTCAAGTCTAGACACTCTAGAAACTGATTGCTATAAGCGGTACATCGTTAAATGTGGTATCGTCGTAAGTGGATTGCACTGTATTCAATCGTGCCTCCAATTGGTGGATCTCTGTAAGTTACCATATTACGACTTCTGTGAAGAAACTAGTACGGTTTAATATGCCTACCGTAATGTCCCCAGAGATAGCCCACCTAAAATCGAAAACAAATCGGCTGAAAATAAGGAGTGGGCTTACTTTCAGTGCACAATCAAAAAATAAAGTTTAAAAGGTGCCAGCTTTAGATTCCGTGACCTGCGAAGCTTGTAACCGCAGGGAGGGGCGATAAACCAAAGACAACTGTCCTTTCCAGTCTGCAACGTTCGCTCATCTCCCGCCTTGGCTAAGTGACGCAATTTCTGCCGAGGTCACCGCTGGCCAGGGCCTTGCAATTGCTAACAATGAGCTATCTTTCGGTGTTTTTGAAAAAATAGCAAATCGTACCAAAAATAGGGAAGCGTTCTTCTTCGGGGGTGGGGCACCTCTCGGGATATTACGGTAGTATTTTCAGTTTTAAATTTTAAGCTGAAACAGTATGTTTTAGAAACTTGCAACCATTCATCTTGAGAAAAAAGCGGCCCGAGACTAAGAAACACGCGCCGTTCCTTTATAGTTGGCACTTTTGTGTATAGAAACGTTGTGTGGTGTTCTGCATTGGTGTGGCATTGTTTACCTTCGTATAGTTTGCAGCTTTGCATTCTCATGTTTCTGCATAATGTCAAATATTAATGCTGGAAAAGACTTTTCCTGGCAGATAATGTATATTGGCCTGTAGCTCATTGCTAGGTAGGTAAACATGGTCTTTGCATTCACTAGTAACTGCAAACCTGCCCACTCTGTTTGTTTTCTGTGGCATATTTTCAGCACATTGGTGTCAAATTAATTAATTTCGTATGTGTTCTGTCGCACCGTGGACTTTTTGTGGCTCGAAGCAATAGTATAATTCTGTTAGTTTCTGCACTACGAGAACATAATTTCAAAATTTCACTATGACCAGACGTTTCCTCCGTACCACCATGAACTTCTCAGTTCGCTGTAGCAGATCAAATCTGGGTTTCTCGGACATTGATCTTTTAGGTTCCACACTAGCAGCAGCAGTCCTGTTTTCTTTTTGTTTGTTTGTGTTATTGTTGCAGATTACAAGCTTTTGCTAAAGCTTGGTGTCCTAACAGCTTGCAGTGTTCCTATTGTCTTTGGGGCTTTGAGCAGACGACTCGAGTTAGTACTGCAATGAGTACTAACGGTTGTTCAGTAACTGGGGCAGATAGTCGTAGTCCCACTGCCTCGGACACCCTTGCCATTGGACTAGACTGGTCCGTAGTGGCACCAAAAGGAACGTGCTACGAATATCTGTGTGTCGGAAGTGGACACGAACACGAAGCTTTCGATGCCGTCTTTGACTCGTGTCCCGAGTGTTGGGACATTTGGCTGGGTCCGCCTTTCTCGTTTAAACCTGATTGTTAGCGACGTTGCGTTGGTAACACCAGTGCATCGTTGAGCGGATCAGGAGGAGACAACTCTCTCCATGCTTACAGATCAGCTGATTTCTGTCCAGGGAGCAAACATGGGACACCAGTTGCGCTTTGTTCTCAAACAGTTAATGGCATAGCAATGTAGGTCTCATAGGAGGGTCGTCTTAATAACCGTCATGGTCGTCGGCCCCTCACGGGCTTGAGGAACAACATTTTTTAAAAAATGATTGTCCTATAGCGTTATTCAAAAGTTGCATTCGGTTTCAAATGAAACCTCAGGCTTCCACATTCTGCTAATTTCACTTATTCATTCGCCTGTTTAGGTACTGTAACATATTTTAAGCCATCTGTTTCAGGTGAAACTGCCTATGTCTGCTTGGCTAGGCCAGCGATCAAGGTCCTTTGCAGAGCTGTGTGCAGGTTATTCCTTATTGTTCAAGTTTGTGCTTGTGGAAGGAAGTTGTATGTTTGCTTAGGTTCTGCGCAGGTCTCTCTCCCTATGCTTTCTTTTTTCTTTGAGAGCCGCACGAGATGTGTAGCTTCTTTAGGGGCATCCACGGATTAGCACTATTTAGTCTAGTTCAGCACTCTTGTATAGGTCTGTGAAGGTACAAAGCAGCGAGTCTGTGAGGTTTTGTAGTCACTAGGAGCTCCAGTACAAGCCACCACTTTGGGGCAAGGAAATTACCACAAACCACTCTTTCTTCTCGTACTTGATGTTGTATGGATTTCCAGATTGCTGTGTCGGCTCAAGATTGCGAGCCAATACAGTGAGCAGAGTTCATAAATTAGCCGAAATTGGTACCCTCAAGGAGGCAACAATCATATTGTCTTTGCATTAAACGAGTAGCCATAAGTATCAAATGGTAAGGCCTCGAGTTTCGTTTGAAGGGCCTCAAATGGTGCACCTCTCGTCGACATCTGCACCAATGGTTGTTGCACTGCATTCCAAGACGGCTAAGGTCAAAGCGCAGCACTCTCTCGGCGCCGAAAATATAATATATGTGTGACGCGAATTTTATTATGTCAAGGTCGTCGGCATGCCATAATCAAAAGGGAAGTGCAATAGCCCCCTGTTTTATTTTGTTGTTCGAGGCCGCCTGTGGTGAAGGCATATCGTTAACTCGGTAAGTTGTTAGGTTAGACGGATCCTTAACTTTGTCAGAAGGCTGGAAAAGAAAATGTACATATCATGGCTTCTTGACCTCGTGCCTGCCCGAAACATTTCATTGAGCAATTATTGCAGGTAGCACCAACTCGTTTGTGATCCAGAGAAATTGACCTTGTAGTTGTTCATTCTATACACTTGTCACGGGCGCCCACGTCTCAGTGCCACGGACTTGGCTGTTTGTCAAGGATGCGGGAGTAGCACTTTGATATGAATCACTTTTTTGGCGTGCAGTGTTTTTCCCCGTGTAATGGTTGGTAAGTGTTGTTCTCAAGGGCAGTTTTGGACTTTTCAAGTGCAATGTACCACAAGGCTGGTCGCGAGTAGCCTGGTTCCTCGACGTTAGGATTTATTTGGAGGGTGCCCTTCCCCCCGACGTGCAGCGAGTCAGCGCAATTGTGCTTCCCTGGGATGCAGCGGACAGTGTGCGTCGTGCCCAGCGCACGCCCCGCCAGTGGCGGATCTGACGACGGACTTTGCACGGCAGTTGTCAAGTTTTGTGTTTATAGTGTATAGTTTGGGAATAAGTTTATATTTTGTTGTCTCTTGGCTTTTTCTCTAGTGTACAGTGGTGCCCGATTGTACCGTAGTTGCCGTTCTAATATATACTGGCCAGAAGAATGAGTTGTTGTCGTGTTTTTATTCAGTTCGTTGGGATTTACGTGATGGCCGGGGAAATGCGGGTTCCTCAAAAGGTCCGAAAGCCTCCAGCGCCAGCTGACATCTTACGAAGAGCTTCAGGAAGTCCTTTGGTAGTTGCAGGAGGGTATGGGAAGGTGCATAGAATTCTTCCTATTCCGCCCATGCATCCAAAGTGGTCCCCAAGCAGACACAAATCATGTCACAAAAGCCGGCAAGTCATGGCCGTGTTCCGAAATTTGCTCAATCTTACTCCAAGGGTAAGGGTTTTGTTCCTAGGCGTTGTAAAGCCTACCAGCATCCAGCGTTTTTCACTCTGTGTTGTCGCGTGACACGACACGTCGGAGTAATTCGGATTCATTTGGGTAAGTGTGCAAGCCATGTATTTCGTTATTCTTGCAAATAAATGGCCAATTCGTCATCAGTATCTTGGTGCAGAACGTGGCAGGCATTTGTCAAAACTTAACTCACAATAAAAAAGTGCAAGTTTGGATATTTTCAAAGACATTCATCTACACATTTCAAGTTTCTAGACTTGTAATGCATCCAAGTCGCATTTTTTATTTTTTAACGAATAGACGAAGGACTCGTGTGGTTTTGCACTTAGGTTTTTTTCTTTATTATTATGCTCCCATTTTTTTCAATATTTATTCAAAAAGTGATACGCAGCGACGACTAACGAAAGGGGCCCTGCAATGACTTTTTTACTAATTTTTATTTTGCACCAAACCTGAGCGCACTGAATGTAGTAACTTAATGACACTTTTCTTTTCTCGAATTTCGCTTTATTTTAAAAGTTATAGGCAAATTAAAATTACAAAAACAAGCAAAAAATAACCTCTCATGACGTCCTTGGTTGCTTGAGTGGCCGTGAACTAGACGAGGGCTAGTGGGCTGAGCGAGCGCCCACGGCTGCCGTACTCCGTGTCGACGGCGCGAGAGGGCGCCACTAAAGCGTGTTCTGGATAGGCTGTATGTAGCGGGCAGCTAGAGCGGCTCTCATTGCATTTGCTGCGCGATTAAACACAAATTCGGCATGACACTTCATTGGCCACAAACGAGAGCAAACACGGGGTAAAGATCAGTTCAGAATGGGAGCCACTTCGCGCTGCCATACCGCGAAACGGCCAAACCGCCAGACAAAGCTGCTCACCGAAGGCCTTGGGAACGCTCAGAGCCGGTCGGGTCCTTCGGTCCCTACGGCCGCAGCGCCGCCGCGTAGATCCGGGACCTTTCCGTGTCGGCGCCTGATCCCACTACTCCTTTCTAGTATGCGCCGCCTTTTCCACCGCTTGGTGGCGGGTATGTCGACGGATCATTTCTTGTTTCCGTACTTTATAAACTGCATTTGTTTCTTTTCTGATCTAAAATACTGAACAAAAACTACTTTTATAAATAATTGAAACGGTTCGCGCCACTTATATTCTGTATTTCGACTAAAAAGAAGCTTTTAGCGGCTCTGACCAGTAGTAAGCCCAAGACCTAAGACGTCACATTACGCGCGCTTTCGGCAACGCGGGTCGCCCTCGTCGGTGGAGGAGGTTTCCGCGTCGTCCGGTTAAAATATGACTCACTGATATTTAGTTACTCTCTCCGTGCCCGCTGGCTTGCCCGAACCCCAAGAGACGTGGAAACCGCAAAAAAGGTAGGCGCTTAATAACGATTGCAGGGCCCCTTTAAGGGCATGCTCTCGGTAAACATAGGAACTCGGCATACAAATATTACATATGCAATGCCAGCAGTTTTTTTTTTTGAAACACCATTTTACGAGGGGTGATTCAAAAGAAACCGAACTAATTCTTTTTAAGCAGAGCTTTTGCAGTACCGCGTTTTGCTGCCAGGAGTTGATAGAGCGAACATTGCTGAGTCATGAGGCCTAATTCCGTCCTCGAAGAAGGTTAGGACTAGTTGCGGCTGGGTTTATAGACCGTTTTACTGAAAGAGGGCGAGAGAGAAAAGGGGAAAGGGCTACCGGCGCTTTCCCCCTTTCTGGTTGTGTAGAAAGAGTGAAAGACCCGGATGAGAGGCTTGGCCGGTGTTGGGTGTCTGCAGTGCCCCAACTTCGTTCGCGCTTTCTTTTCTGTTTTAAACTCGCAAACTTAATTAGAGCCACGGGCTTCGATGGCAACAGTCCCCCGGTCATCGGGACACCATTGCGCGGTCATAGGGTGCACGAATAACGACACAAAGCGTCGAATACTGTCCGAGGATCCATGTAGCTTGCAAGGAATCCGGCAAGGCGAGAGCGGCTGCAATGTCTTTAAGCTCCATCGCTTTCCACGTGACCCCGGTCTCGGCGGCAGTGGATGGCGTCCGTAAACCGAAAAGACGTTTCCTAAACGCCATCCTCTCGACTGTGCTCGGAACATTTTCTGAATGGAGCGCGCACCGAACGCTGTACCGCCGATGAACATGGGGTACGCTCGCAAGGTGCGTGCCAGTTTTCTTGTGATAATTGCTGTTTCAGCTTGTAAAATTTTGTAACTGAATTTATCTTAATATTGACAATTTGCAGTGGTGACTGACTCGATTTTATCATCTACAACACTTAGTTGAAGGCTCATTTCCGCCGCCGGTTGAGGCTAGAAATTGTTAAAAAGGTAGTTCTGTTGGTTTTCCTGAATCGCGATCTCCTGCGCAATACCAGAGAGCCGGCAAAAGCGCTCCTTGGAGTGCCGCTGGTGGGTTGTTTGGGTTGTTTTCTTTGATTGGGCGCTTTGAAGCGCTGGATAGTCGCTGCAGGGTACGTCTCGTGTGTTGCGATCTGCGTTTTCGAGCCCAGCTTGCACTTTTCTTTGTTCGAGTCGTGGCATCCGCCAGTGCGGCGACGGGTGGAACAGCGGCAGCGAACGTGTCAGCGATAGAAATTAGAGGTTAGTACTCAAAATATTGCATCAAATAGTAAAAAAATTCGTGGCTGCTTTGAGGCTTTCTGCGGTTCGATATGAGTACATCTAGAACGTCTTCGTCGTTCATTCACAAGGAAATATAAGAACACGGACACGCAAGATAAAAGCAGCGCAGCAAAACGATCTGTAGCAGCTCCGGGTGTTTACAAAAGTTAATTGAGGTTCCCGTTTCATGTATCGCTTGTTGATTACTAAAAACAGCTACGTTGAAATAGGCCCATTGCAAGCGAAAATTGATGAATGGTTCATCATTTCCAGTCATGCGGAAAGCGATGGAGCTTAAAAACATTGCAGCCGCACTCGCCTTGCCGGATTCCATGCAAGCTACATAGGTCCTCGGGCAGTATTCGACGCTTTCTGTCGTTAATCGTGCACCCTATGACCGGGCAATGGTGTCCCGATGACCGGGGGACTGTCGCCATCCAAGCCCGTGGCTCTAATTAAGTTTGCGAGTTTAAACCAGAGAAGAAAGCGCGAACGAAGTTGGGGCACAGCAGACACTCAACTCCGGCCAAGCCTCTCATCCGGGACTTTCACTCTTTCTACACAATCAGAAAGGGGAAAGCGCCGGTAGCCCTTTCCCTTTTCTCTCTCGCTCTCAAAATGGCGCTACCCACGATAAAACGGTCTATAGTGACAAGTGTTTCGTGTGGGCGTCGTTTTTGCAATGTCCGATTTCTGTGAACAGCGTGCGGCGGTTAAATTCTGTTTTTTGCTCGGAAAAAGTGGAACAGAAACTATTGAACTGTTAAAAACGGCGTACACCCGACCTTGCCCCGTGCGACTTTTTTTTGTTTCCTAGAATGAAAGAGAAATGAAAGGAAAACGTTTTGCTGACGTTGCTGAGGTGAAGAAAAAACGACGGAGGCGCTGTCAAGCATCACGAAAGATGAATTTAAACAATGTTTCGACACATGGATTAAAAGATTAGACAAGTGTATTAGTGCAAGTGGACAGTACTTTGAAGGTAATTGAACGTTTGTACTTGAAATGGGAATAAATAAGTGCAAAACAATTTAGTTCGGTTTCTTTTGGGTCCCCCTCGTATTATAATAAAATTTCAAAGAATGTCCTCACGCATTCTGGGTTTTCTCAAATAGCATTCTAGCATCTGATTTCATTTTTAAAAATTGTATGCTATATGTACTAGGCTGGTTTTCTGCAGGGCTAGTGTGGTTGTATTCATATTCAGATTTGTTTAAAATTTTAAATCGTAGGACCATTTTGGAAGCTTGACTCTGCATGCAAGAAACTGGTTTACACAAAAAAGGACAGCTATTTAAACGATTTTTTTAAGTGGAGCTTTTCTCCTTCTGATTAAATATCTATTTCCAAGATTGTAAATTTTTTGAAGCAAACTAATTGTCCTAAATATAAAAAATGACACGTTGTAGCACACGACGCGAAAAGTGCCGCTGATTCTGTCCTTGATGCAGAGGATTGTTGTCTCACATATTTTCTCGTGCTTCATTGGTCTTGCACAAAATGACAGCCTTGTGAGAAAAAAAAAGCGAGACACGCGTCACAATTAAAGTTGCGAGGAAGTTCGTGAAAACACCTAGAGCCTCTAGAGCCTGAAACATCACCCTCTCCCGAGCGCGGGAGAGGGTGAGCTAGCGGCCGTGCTCAGCTTCACGAGAGCGGAATGAACCCTCGTGCATGGAACGCGCGCGCACCGGTAGCTGTGACAGCGCTGTAAAGCGCGTCCTATGGTAAAGATATAAACAACCGTTTAGAGTGTGTTGAATGACTGCCTTCATAGCTCTGTGGTTAGCGCGTCTGCCTGCTGATCAAAGGGTCAACGGTTCGAATCCCAGCCGGCGCCGGTCTTTTTTGTATTTATTTATCGACCCGCGGCGTAAGAGGTTAGATAGCCAGATAGATAGATAGATACATAGACGAAAAGTGCGTGAAGTATCCAAAGAATGCTATTCGCATTAAAACAAAAGTGCTGCGATATGATGGATGCTTGGGCGACTTGGTGAACCATATTTTACGGTGACAGCGCAGAGAAACAATCACACACCAGATACACAGAATACAAGCACACGCGCTGACCTTACAACTCCCCTGTATTCGACTACTTCGTTCTTTTCTTCAACATCTGGATTGACTTCCCAGAGCGTGATAATCAGAAGAAATAGTACAAAATACAAAGGGAAAAGAGGCAACAGACAAGACAAAAGAAAAATGAAAACACACAAGAAAAAAAAAAACGAAGAAAGGAACAAGGGAACCCTTACAAGTCATCCCTCTCCCTCACCGCTATCATTTAGATAGAAATTGGAGCTCTTTGGTCGACAGGACTGCTAGCTTACACACTCGTCCTTCAGCATGCTCTATTCTTTGCGCTTCCATTATTTCTCTTGTGCCGTATTTCTGTGCTGTGCCGTATTTTAATGTGAGAGCTCGGGCCATATTACAATTAATTATCTATCTCTCTAGAAATGCCACGTTTTTCACGTTCGGTACGTGTGGAAACCAAGTTTAAAAGGAGAGAAGACGCAAGTTCGTCCGAGTTACCGCTTCACATGGCTTGCACGTGTAACGTCTTTGGACCATGCCAATGTGCATTCTACTACTTGCAAAAAAAATGCAATAGTATGCACTTTAGGCTGCAAAATATATCAAGGCCACCAGAATGGCAGCTGGCGTGACGTGAGTACAGGTCATTAAACCATTGAGCTTGTGCCTTCGGCTTCGCTTGCACTTCTGGCGAAATAGAGCCTTGAGTACATACTAGACGCTTTAGGCACACGCCAGACTACAGACCGCCATTGCTGATTTCCTCTTGTCTTACCGACATACCAAGCCACTGGAACGGGAGTTGACAAGCCTCTTTACAAAGGCCAATGCTGGGAACAAGGACACAGTCAAACCAGGGGCGTAGGAGGGGGGGGGGGTGCCCCCCCCGAAATCCAGCTGACCCTATAATATACACATGCATTTTTACACCCCCCCTCCCCCTCCGCACCCCAAGTTGTGGACGTCCCAGCCCCCCCCCTCCCCTCCCCTCCCCTCCCCCCCCCCCCCCGAAAAAAATTCCCGGCTACGCCACTGCGTCGAACCTAAAATGGCCAGAACCTGACCTGCTTGGTAATGATAAACTGGAGTAATAGTGATAAGAGGTAACAAAAAACGCAAGGCATGTGGTTTGGCGGCTGCCATGCACAGTTGCCGAGAGATGAAAAAAGTCTGTGTAATCAGCAAACACAAAAAGGGGCCACTGAATAGTCGAGAGCCTAAGTCTAAAGAGACAAAAACATGATTCCTTCCGCCCTTCTAAAACGAATTTTCTCAGTGTGGATATCACCAGAATAACCTTCGGAAGATCGGCAAAAAAAACAAAACAAAAAAACATCACCTTTCGTTGTCTTTTTTCCCGGTGAGGGAGTCGCCAATTTTCCTCTGGTCAAACCCTGTCGGCGTTACTCCAGCACCGGACCCAGTGCGAGACAGGGTTGAGACTTTGGGCCGGAGCCACGCTTTAAGCCCCGATTTTCCTCTGTCCCGCCTGTCCCCAGCTGTGCCAGTTAGTCGCCCACCATTCAATTTTCCCTAGATAATTTCCACCAATCTTCTAATCGCCTCTTTGTCACTGTTATCCTTTTCCGTCCTTCCATCGTCGCCAGTAAAACCCAGGGCCCCGGTCAAATCCGTTACCCCTTCAGGGTGGGCTGGGCGAAGCCCCGTGCACTTCAAAAACCAATTGTGCTCTAGTGCCTCGCCATCATTATAGAATAAGGCGGCACATAATGTGTCTGTCTCCTGAAATATAGCCCTATACGTCCTCGTCTTCAAAACTCCCGTTCTCGCCTCGAACAGCAAAAGAACTTCCCAGTGAATTTTCAAACACATTTTTCTTTCTTATATCCTGCTTTCGTGAAATGTACACTGTTTGAGCTGATTTCTCCTGCATTCTTCCTTCCCACATTTTTCTCTCTGCCTCTTTCTATCCCTCTTTTAGTCCCCATCACCAGTGTGCGGTATTTAAATGTATAGCTTTCGGGTTCGGTTTGTCCATTTTGTGTTTAACCTTTCATGTATAAATACTTGAATACCTTCCGTGCCCCCTCCGCATATCATCCATTTCGGGCAACCTTTGTTCAAATTCCAACTTACTAATTGCCTCCTGCTCTCAAAGACGACCATCCCATGTCCCCCTGTTCTCCTCATTTGGTGTTTTTCCACGTGCTCCCAGTGCCAATCTGCCTACCGGTTCTTTGCCGAATTTCTAATCCTGATTTAACTTATGATGTCATGCACAATGTACTGTATTCCAATGACCACTCTCATATCTGTTATAGTTCCATAAGCGCTTCTGAGCCTTCATAATATATTAATCTTTTCTTTTTTCTTTTCTAATTATATTTTCCTGCGTTCCTCGAAATATTTCCTTTCCCTCATTGAGCCAGGCTCCCAGATATTTGTATTTTTCTAGATGGTCTATTACAATGTATTGTATCCTCAGAGGTTCCCTCTTTTCGTCGTTGAACAACATTACTCCGGACTTGTCACTACTAAAACTCATGCCCAAGGTGTCCCCTCTCCCCACATATTTTAGCTAGCTGCTGTAATGTATACTGGTTATCTGCCATGAGTACTATGTCATCCGCATACATCACTCCTAGTATTATCGTGTGGCTTAAAATCATGGTAGCCAGTTATTCGAAGCCTTATCTGAAATCACAAGAAAAGCTTTTCCGTCCTCCAGAAATGTTCAAACAGTTCGCGACAGAGCAAAACTATATTGCATGAGCTTCCTAGCACCGTAACTAATGCTGAGAAGTCGCAATTTTGACTAATTACGGTCGGCAGTTGCGTCTCCTCTGCACAAGCACCAAAAGGGCGGCGCCTACAACAATATCGGGAACAGAGTGCCGATACTCTAAGCGTAGCTCAGTAGCGAGTTTTAGATAGTGGCCCCACGACTATACGGTGCCCCAAACAGCTAGGGCGATCCCAGTGCGCATGTGCAGAACTGCTGCGCATGCCTATCGCAGTGTCCAGCTGTTTGGGGTACTATCGGAACGATCTACTAAAACTCTCTATTGAGTGGCTCTATACTCCGTTTCACCTTATGTTGTACCGCAGCGAAGGGTAAGAGCTCGAGCTCATAGCGTTGACAGCTGCCCCTAATGCACGAGCGCCCGTGCCGCCGAGATGTGCCCTAGAGCAAGGAGCTCGTGCTTGCAGCCTTTCCTGCGGTACATCGTAAGGTGAAATAGAGTATAGTCGAGATGTACCATGAGGACGCTACAAGCCATCAGAGTCAATCCAGCACTGAAGGGATGTGACTGTCCGGGTTTACCTTGCGATTCCCGGAGCTCTAGTTCACGTGGTGCTTTTACATGGATGCGAATGTAGCGCATGGAATATCTAGATTTGACTATTTTTATTGGCAGCAGATGGGTAGAAAAGGAAGAAGTAGGAAGTCAGGCAGCATGCGATTGGTGCCTGCTCGATTCGACGCTAATATCAAGCTAGTCAAATCTCGATTCGATGCGCTTGGTCGCATCCATGTAAATGCAGTCCGAAAAATGCAGCTCCAACCAAATCTCGAAAGGAAACCCGACGTGAGGATTACTATGAAGATGTAATGAAGGTCGCCCCGCCCTTATAGTTCCCCCTGAGAGCGATGAATGTTTCACATAAAATTCAGAAAGTTTACCATTTTTACTATTTTAAACACATTTGAGGCAATTTTAAAATTAAAATTACTTAGATAATAAATGCGACCAAACGAATGATACTACAGACGTCTCTCATCTTGATTTTAAGACCCTTGCGGGAAGACTTTTGTCTTGCTATTTGCAAATGCATGTAGATAAATTTGTGAGGGTAGTTTTCGCTAGATTTATTTTCAATATTTTCGACAGGATGGCGACGCCAGCACCAAATGCCCCAATCCAGAGCATTTGTTTCTGTTGTCTTCTCGAGCTTGCACAGACGGCGACTCGCAGCACGAGCACTTTACTTGACACTGCCGTGTTTTGCTGTTTTGTTGGATTATGGTCTGTGTGAGATTTGTCTGCTGCACCGCACAAAAGATAGGACGAATGAGAGGCGACGCATGTATGACGTAGTTATGACATGTCAACGTGCTGTGTCTCGCCGCCGCGTGACGAGCTTCTCATTTATCTTAGTTCTGCAATACCCAATATGGCTTCAGGAAAGGGCGTAGTTGTGAAACTCTACTTTCTGTCCTGCACCATGACCTCAGTAGTTCTCTCGACAGCTCTAAAGAGGCTGATGTTCTTTCACTAGACTTCTCATGTGCCTTCGACAGTGTTAACCATGACCTCCTCATCGCCAAACTCCCGGGCTTTGGCATCTATGGAACTGCCCTAAAATGGATCGCCAACTTCCTGACTGGTCGCCGCCAGCGAGTCAGATATCAGGGTGCCCTCGAACAGTGGCACAATGTAAGGGCGGGTGTGCCACAGGGATCTGTGACTGGGCCACTTCTATTCAACTTGTACATTAATGACCTCGCTTCTGGCATCGAATCCACATCCTACGACATGCTGACGACCACATACTTTACCGCACTATCCACTCAACTAACGACGGGCACGTCTTGCAGAACGACCTGCACAGGATCTCCAGGTGGTCCAAACGTAACGGCCTCCTCCTCAACCCAAGCAAGACTGTTTACCTCAGAATACATCGGAAACAAAAACCGGAAGACGTTATTCCTACATAGTCCACAACACACGGCTACAAGACTTCACCGAGACGAAGCTTCTCGGCGTTTACTTCGACCGGAGCCTGTCCTTTAGACCCCACATTGACCACGTCTGCAAGAAAGCAAACAGGCTAAGAGGACTTATAACCTGGACATCTAGGGACATGCCGCACCACGTTTTCTGCACACTATACACAGCTCTTGTGCTGCCTGTTCTAAAATACTGTGCCACCATCTTGAGCCCCCACCAGGTGGACCTCCAAAAGCGGCTAGAGTCCGTACAAAGGAAAGCATCAAGAACAGCCCTGTACCTACAGGAGCGAAGAACAGACAAACAACCACGACAGGCGGCCACAGGCCCTCCGCTGGTCCAGACATGACAGACGCCGAAATCTCGCCAGGCGGATGCTCCTGTACAAGTTCCTTCATGGGGACTATACCATCCCGGATGGCTACCTTCGAAGGTCAAGGCGTGACCCATAGAAGCTGGACCAGCGCCTTGCCCGCACCACTAGCGCCTCCTCTACCATCTTCGTTCAGGCCCCCGCTCTCTGGAACTCTCTGCCAACTAATGCTCGCCGAGCCTCTGACGTGGTCGAGTTTAAGGACTTGGTGCGGAGCCTGGACCTGAATGTGTAAATTGTATAACCCGATTCATTCTCTATATCCACCTGTGCATGCTCATCATCATCATCACTTCGTTATTTTAGATTTTCTCTTTCATCATTTGTTAACATACAGTCGAGGAGGTAACCAGCACACTGCTGCACGGGCTTCTGCCTTTTGGTTACCTCAGGCTCTCGACTATGTGATCAATGTTTAGCCAATAAACACCTTGAACCTTGAACCTTGAGAGAAACAGCGCGAAAAGCACGGAGGACAAAGAACGAGGAACACACAGACCGATCGAGCGCTGACTGACAACTAGTATATTTCTGGAAAACCACCTGCCGGCGTAAAGCGCACAACACAAACATACATCGGACCATCGCAGAAGGGCACGTGTCACAGCTCTCCAAGACGCGATTTCTTTATCGAAGAGCGCAATCAAGGAGCACTGACGCACTCATAATACTTTGAAATGTAATAAGCCTCGAATATTTCACGAGTCAGCTGCTGACTGTGCCGAGCGACAATCGTCGTCTTTTCTAAAAGAGGGGAGCACCCACATGCTCGCTTGCAGCCGGCCGGCTACCGCCGTGCGCCTGGGCGGACACTAGGGGGCACATCGTTCGTGCTTCCTATATAAAGCAGCGCGCCGCGCTGCTTCTGGTTCTTCGTTCAGGTTGCCGGCCAAGCCGGCCCGCTGTACAGTCTAATAAACATGTTTTGTTAGATTGGACATGCGGGCCGGCTTGGCCCGCAACTGAAGAAGAACCAGAAGCAGCGCGCGCGCTGCTTTATATAGGAAGCACGAACGATGTGCCCCTAGTGTCCACCCAGGCACGGCGGTAACCGGCCGGCTGCAACACTATCACAATGAATGGCCCAATTACCCGATGGTGAAGATCTTATCGAAAGTGCGTGTTCTCTGAGCCTATCATTGATGTACCTCCCTGATTGGCCGAGGTACACTCTCCCACAGGACAACTCAATTTTGAACACCACGCCAACTGCCCACGGCAACAAACTCCTTCTTGTGCTTCTTACCGCAGCCGAGTTTATCCCAACGACCCCTATCAACCTTAGCACATAGACGTTTTGAAGGCACAGAGAACACTACGGGGACTCCATGTCGCTGTGGCTACCCTTTTGAGTCTGCGTAACCTTATTATGTAAGGAAGAACCACCGGTCTCATGTTAGGTCTCTTCCTAGGTTGGGACTTAGGGCGTCAAAGACCTTTCAACAGGCTCTCCCCCACACCGACAACGACCTCCCTAGGATACGCTCCCTGCGTGAGCCTGTCGGCCTGGTTGCAAAAACTAGCCAGCATCTGGTGAGGGCAAGACCTCAACAGGGCCGCCTGCAGACAAACTCCCAAACCCCTCTCTTTACAACCTTCGAGCGGCTAGAGTCAAAAGGCAGCACACCTTTTTTCGTCCTCGGCCAGTACCGCCAGCGCACATGATCCTCATTAAAGCTAAGATTAATATCTAAAAAACTGTAGCCTTCCGTCTACTAGATTTTTCCTTGCAAACTTCTAACCACATGAGTTCGATTTGAACGCACACAGCATGTTTTCGATGCAATCATCCTTACTTTCACCAGATACTTTCCTAAATAAAACCAGATAATCATCGACGTATCTAAAAAACACGAATTACCTCTCTTACAAGACCAACTTCAATAGCTCTATCGCACATAGAAAGAAATATGTCACTCAGGATTGGAGCAACGCTAGACCAAGGTTGGCTAGACCCCATACATACTCCCTGCTTCTGCAAAAGCAGTGTGTCATCATGCACAACATACATAGACCTAAGATAAAAACACGCCAAGAAAGTTTCAACGCTAACACCACAGGCGTTCTGGAAAAACATGCACGCCCGGGTGACTCAATACATTCTGGGACAGACCTCAATAACTCCTAACGCGGAATAGCATTAAAAACAGATCTTCGACGTCAAATCACACACCGTCACATGAGCCGGGGTTCTCCGCAGTCAAAAGCTCGACCACACTCATCGAACTACGCACCCTAAAAGAGTCAGCTTGAGGGTGCCTCTTCAAAAAAGACGCCATTTGTACCTGCCAAGCGCCCTTTTGTGTCAAAATGGCATCTAAATGCCCTACAATGGCCCTATAAGACCCTTTTAGGGTGTGTAGTTCGATGAGTGTGGCCGAGTTTTTGACTGCGGAGCCTTTGACTCATGTGACGGTGTGTCTTTTGACGTCGAAGATCTGTTTTATGCTATTCCCACCAGGAAGTTATTTAGGGCTATCCCAGAACGTATTGAGTCATCCGGTCGTGTGTCTTTCCAGAACTAAAGCCCTTTATGCGGAAAAGTAGCGACATCCTTGCTCCATCCCCCCGCACCTGCCCGCTTCACGATCTGGATGAGCATCGTACCGGCGATGCGGTCGTGTGTCACTACTGCATGATGCACGTGCGCGACCCCAGGCTAGCGGTTACTGCACTGGCTAATTGGCTCATCTACAGCTGGGAGACTCGTTTCCCTTGGAGGCCCGACCAAGTTCACAGGCTGTATAACGCACACACACAACCCAAGTTTGTAGCGTGGCTACACTAGCCGAGGTTGAGCAGCTCTCGCGTGGCTCGCCATGGTGGGCCGTGCTCCCTAACTACGCGAGGAGCAGTGACGTCGCACGGAGCACAACTGGCGCGCCGGAGCCGGAGCCGCCGCCGCAATCGCGGCTCCGCCAGCCGCGCGCGCCTCGCCGGCGCCTGGGCATTCCAGAGAAGTGACGTCATAGCCACGGCAGACGCACTGGCGCCGCCGCGTGCTAGCTGGGCGCCTCCGTTGCGCACTAAGCCAAGTCTGACGCTGCACCGGAGCCGCTTGATAGCGCCTCTCATTTTGTTCGCTTAAGCTCACGCTACGTATATCCTGGCATAACCGAGCAAAGCCACCGCAATTTTTTTTTTTTTTAGCGGCATCTTTTGAGGTTGTTGCTTGCTATCTTGGGCCAAACCAGGCGGCGCTACCGTCGACGCGAGAGTGTAAAAAGCAAGACATAAAGATAAAAGGCGTGCGCGTCAGAGAAGGAGGGAATTGGAATGCCCATGCTGTCGGAGTGCAGTGCATGCTATGAGCTCATGTCGCCAATCAAATAACGCCGATTGTTCAACGTCACATCTTTCATAGTCTTTCTTTGAGCACATCCTTCGAGGCTGGTAGACCGTGACAGTGCGCTTTTAGCCTGTGTGTATGTATTTGCGTGTCTTTCAGCCTTTGACTGCGCTCTGACTCAAGTATAAAGGCCGTCTGCTATCGGGTGTAAAAAAGCAAAGCATAAAGATAAAAGGTGTGCCCGTCAGAGGAAGAGGAGAAGATGTCGCTACCTTGTTTTATTCAGGGTCATTATCCAGAACGCCTGTGGTGTTAGCGTTGAAAATTTCTTGGAACTGTTATGTTTTTATCTCGATGTCTATGCATGTTGTGCATGATGACACATGTACTGCTTTCGAAGAAGCAGGGTGTATGTATGGGGCTAGCGTTGCTGCAGTCCTGAGTGACATCTTTCTTTTTGTGTGCGATAGAGCTATTGAAGTCGGTCGTGGAAGAGGTGATTCGTGTTTTTAGATGCGTCAACGATTATCTGGTTTTATTTAGGAAAGTATCTTGTGAAAGTAAGGATGATTCCATCGAAAACATGTCGTGTGCGTTCAAATCCAACTCATGTGGTTTGAATTTTACAAGGGGAAATCCAGTAGACGGAAGGCTACACTTTTTAGATATTAATCTTAGCTTTGATGAGCATCATGTGCATAGGCGAATAGCATTCTTTGGATACTTCACGCACTTTTCGTCTATCTATGTATCTATCTGGCTATCTAACCTCTTACGCCGCGGGTCGATAAATAAATAAAAAAGACCGGCGCCGGCTGGGATTCGAACCGTTGACCCTTTGATCAGCAGGCAGACGCGCTAACCACAGAGCTATGAAGGCAGTCATTCAACGCACTCTAAACACTTGTTTATATCTTTACCATAGGCGCGCGCGTTACAGCGCTGTCACGAGGGTTCATCCGCGCTCTGCGTGAGGCTGAGCACGGCCCGCAGCTCACCCTCTCCCGCGCTCGGGAGAGGTGATGTAGCGGCCGTGCTCAGCCTCACGAGAGCGGAATGAGCCCTCGTGCATGGAACGCGCGCGCACCGGTAGCTGTGACAGCGCTGTAAAGCGCGTCCTATGGTAAAGATATAAACAACCGTTTAGAGTACCGTTGGTTGAGACTAGCTGAGACGCCAGAAAGTCTGGTCGGTACCATTTTGAGTGTTTGTGCGTATGGCGCGTGCTTTGCTCGCCTTCCTAAGTGACACAAACGCACGTGCTGGGCTGCGGAGATCGTGCGCAGGGCTGTGAAAGTGTCAACAAATTTAGAATCGCCTCAAGAGTGGGCTGGCGTATCTAGAGTGTGCCGGCCACCTGACGAACGCGCATAACTCCGCACCGTTTGATGCTATTCGCATTAACGTAGATAATCATTCCCAAAGGATGGGTTCTGCTGATTATTTTGTCTTAAATGTATAATTCTTCACCCATGTTTGTGCACCACACAATAGAACGCTAAGTTGTTTGTGGGCACTGGAAAATAAACCTAAATTATATTTTTATTATTATTATTTCCGAGACGCTGTTTACGTGCTCATGTAACGAGGCTTCTAGTAGTAGGATGTAAACAAAATAACGCCCACGTTGCCTTTATTGACAAAATACATGGGAAATGGAATCCCAGCGTGCTTGCGTGTAGCTTCAATCTCCGATTCTGGCGAAAACATACCGGGCAGCACCCCTCCCCCCCCCCCGACGGAACTTCTCACCCTCCCCCCCCCCCCAGGAAAATTGGAAAGCTCTACGCCGCTGATCATGTGTGCTGGAGGTACTGGCCGAGGACAAAAAAAAGGTGTGCTGCCTTTTGACTCTAGCCACTCGAAGGTTGTAAAGAGAGGGATTGGGAGAGGTTGTATGCAGGCGGCCCTGTTGAGGTCTTGCCTTCACCAGATGCTGGCTAATTTTGCAACCAGGCCGACAGGTTCACGCAGGGAGGGTATCCTAGGGAGGTCCTTGTCGGTGTGGGGAGAGCCTGTTGAAAGGTCTTCGACGCCTCAAGTCCCAACCTAGGAAGAAACCTAACGTGAAACCGGTGGTTCTTCCTTACAAACATAAAGCGCCGTTCACATATTTGCAACCGAGTAGGACGGAGAGAGACAAGACCGGTTTTTAAGCCTCTTACGACGTCTTAGGACCAGCTCCGCAGCAGCGCACCCGGTCCTAAGACGTCGCAAGATGCTTAAAAATTGGTCTTATCTCTCGGTTGTTCTCGGTTACAAGTGTTTTTTAAAAATATTTTTCGCAACTTTCGAGCAACCTTATTTAACTATATTTTCGAAATCGTCATCCTTTACTCTTTCCGGTATGCAACTTAGTATCGCGAAATTCAAAATAGTTAGCGTGAAATCGGCAAATGAAAATGACGCCAAAACCAAGCTACGAATATTTCCGCGCTTTCATTGCCGTGACGTCACGGGATGGCAGGCTTGCGGTTCGAGCGGGCTGTCTAAAAATGAACTATGCCGAGCATGTGTTTCGTGCTGCTGCGCGGGAGCTGGAGCGACCTTCCAAAGCATTCATTTGACACCATGAAACTGTTCGTAATCAGTTGGGAACAAAGTCTACAGCCCAAAGAATGATCCCCTGCCTTCCCATGACGTCATTTTTTCAATGTTGCCAGTAGAGCTTTTGACTTTGAAAAACACGATGAGGACCAAAATTGTAAATTCTATAACTTAGCGAAAAAAGTTATTTTGGCCAAGTATTTGGGTTACTATTTCAGCGATGTTTGTTGGTGTGTTTAACAAGTTTTTAGGCAAATCAGGGACTATGAAGAAAACGCCGGAGTTTAAGGTTACGCACAGGAACCGTGCACATCTAATTCAGGCCCCGACCAGGGCGCCCCTAGCGGCAAACGGGTCCGTTGCATCGGGGAGCTTCTGCCAGTCGCCGCGTTGGTTGTGCGTTGTAGCTGGTTAGCGCTGTAATTTCTGAGATGGCTATTCCGCACCAAGAAAGCCACAACAATTGCTGCGTGGTCGGCTGCAACAGTACGTACAAGGGCGCGCACGGCACGAAGTTCTACGGCTTCCCTTCGAAGCCGTACGAGGCGGAGTGCCGCACGACCTGGGTGCGACTTGTGCGTCGAGGCAGGTAAGTGGCGTTTCTTACCTTGCAGTTCGCATTTTGCTTTAAGCTGCTGACGAATAATACAATTAACTTTTTTCTATTCTAGCGACGATGGAACAGCATGGACACCTACGGCAAACTCTAAAATATGCAGCAAATACTTCACCGGAATCGAGAAGCGGAATGCGGTCGCCCACCGAAGCCCACCCTTGGATGTTTCCATCAGCCTACAGGAAGATAGTAATGGGAATCGCGGAACGGCGCGAAAACAATCGCCCAGTTGTTGTCAAGCTGATTCAGAAAGTAATAAACGTACATAATTAGCGCAGTCCACTCAACGCCAACCAAGAAAATCAGTATTTTGAGTTTTTTTTTGCGGGCGCGCTCAATTTTGTTTGCGGGGTACGGCGCGCCGTGACATCCACTTGTCCGTCGAAACGGACCTCCTTCACGTCGTACACGCGGCCAGATGCATGAAGCAGTTTTCCTTTCGTCATATTGGCACCACGGAAGAAGCTTTCTGGATTCGTAACCGCCTTAAACCCCGTCGTAATCACCACGGGAACACTGTCCGTTGTGCTGCTCGTCGCCATTGCTTCTCCCCCGATGATTCTGCACCGGCTACCGAAGAAGTTTTGCGGATTCGTAATCGCCTTAAATCCCGACGGGGACACTGTCCGCTGTGCTTCCTCGATGATTCTGTGCCGGCGGCACCGGCTACCGAAGAAACTTTCCGAATTCGTAACTGCCTTAAATCCCGTCGTAATCACGACGGGGACACCGTCCGCTGTGCTGTTCGGCTCCATTGCTCCCCGGTGATTCTGCGCCGGCTACCGCTAGGTGGCGGCGAACAATAGGCGACCGCCGCGACGCGGCCGGCGCGCTCGCTTCCGTGGTGTTCTCTGCGTCTTCAAAACTGGGGCGTCTATGTGCTAAGGTTGAGAGGGGTCGGGTCGTTCGGATAAACTCGGCTGCGATAAGAAGCACAAGAAGGAGTTTGTGCCGTATGCGGTCGGCGTGGTGTACAAAATTTAGTTGTCCTGTGGGAGAATGTATTTGGCCAATCAGGGAGGTGCATCAATGATAGGCTCAGACGCACTTTCAATAAGATGTTCACCATCGGGTAACTTGGCCATTCGTTGTGCAAAAGAAGAAGAAGAGAAAGCCACATAGCGGACGTGTATTCCATTCGCTCCTGTTTTCTCTGCTTACTGCTACTACGTTGCCCATCGCCAGTGAGTATTTTTTTCTCTGACTTCATCATAAGCAGTTCTTGCTGGCCTGCAAGGTTCTGGCTAGCCCGTTGGGCGGCACTCCAGCCGGCAAGGCATGGACAATTCAACTTCCTTAGTCGCCGCCATGGCGGAACCGCTCCCGCCTGGCGACGAAGAACTCGCCAGCGTATCGGGCTCAATTGCCGATGACAATGAAGGTGCGTTCCAGGATGTCGTCCGCGGAACAAAGAGACGCTGCCCAAGTCAAGGTTCTGTTTCTGAGTGAGCGCGTGGTATCCTCCGTCTCCTTTTCTTCTTTGTATTGCCTTTGACGCGCCCCAAGTGAGCGTGCCTGGTGACAGTAGACAAAGAAGCCGCCCTCGTGCCCGGCCCGGACCGCTCGTGCGTTCCAGTCTGGTGCCAGTCTCGAGCCTGTCGAGCCTTCAGCCAGTCAAGCCAGCCACCACTAACTCGCTCTTAGCCCTATTACTTAACGTTTGTATTTAATGTAAATATACTTTCCTTATTCCTTTTCCAAGACTTGGCCCTCATATCTTACATCTGGCGCAGTCGACCTTGAACCGTGAAAGCCTACCAGAGCCCGACCGCCAGCCTTGCCTCGATTCGCCTGGTTCCGCCTACGCCCCGTCATGAACACCTTCAACCGTTCTCGACAAGAAACCCGAAAGCTCTGGAACGACGTACTCCCGCCCCTCGCGTCTTCGCAAAGCGTTAAGAACGCGCTTCGTTTCTGCAATTTCTGGTGAGCGGAACGTTTCGTAGCCCTTTGGTAAGCCTTGCCCGACACAGCCATGCCCGGCATTGTCTGGAATGAACTGGACGCAAGAACTATGTCGTTTCTAAGCGTCGAGCTTATTAAGGAAGAGCTCGCTGCACGTGATCTAGACACTTCCGGCACAAAAGAAGGCCTCATCCAGCGACTCGCCGCGGACATCGAGGCGCGCCGTGAATCTTCGCCTTGCCTGGACCAAGCGTCGGCCTCCGCCGCAGGCTCTTTGGCATTAGACCCCATCACGCTACAAAACCTTGCTGTTTTGTTGCAGCAGCTGCCTCGTCCTTCCACGACTGTTACAACGCTACCAGACCTGTCCGCGACCCTCCCACATTTTGAGGGCTCGCCAAAGCAAGACGTCAAAGAATGGCTTGAGGACGTTCAACGCGTCCAGCAACTTGCGTTATGGGATGACGCCACCACCCGGCTCATCGCAGCAAGCAAGTTGAAAGGTACAGCACGAAACTGGCACCTCGCGTTCGGAAGCCAATACGACACGTGGCCAGCTTGGAGAGACGCCCTCAAAGAGACCTTCATCACAGAATGGACTCTGATCCACTGGCAGGAACGGGTCATGGACGTGACTCAAGGGATTGGCGAATCCCTTCATCAGTACGCCTTCGCCAAATTAAGGATCATCCAACGCTGCCCGGTAACCCTGAGCGATCCGCAGAAGATCGACTACCTACTCCAAGGCATGCGGGACCAACATATCGTCGCAGCATTGGCAGCCAACAGGCCAACAACCGTCCAAGCCTTTCTTGCGACATGCACGAGCCTGGATAGGTCCGCCCAACACGCCAAGGCAAGCCCTTCGACTACTCCAGCCCAACCCGATCACCAATCACATTCGTCGTAGGTCGGCTGGATCCGAACGTCCTACCCACCCTACGCAGCGCTCTGGCTTGACGTCACCGTCACCCCCAGCCTCACGTCAACGCATCGCAGACCTGCCCACCGACTTGCAAGAGGCCAAATACCAAGCCATCTCGTCGCAGTATGGAGCCCCAGCGTTCCGTAGTGGCCAAGACTTGTCCCAAGCGGTCTGCTACAAATGCAAACACCTCGGACACCTCGCTTCGAAGTGTACAACATACACCGATCAGTCAGCACAGGCATCGTCGTCGGCAGCTAGGGTCATGCCTGCAGAGCCATTTCCACCAGCTCTTCACAGCATGCCAGCGACCCTTGAAGACTCTCAGCTGCAGTGCCCATTCTTTTTAGCCACCATCACTGGAATTGGAGACTATGATGCTTTCCCTGACTCAGGTTCCAAGCTGACTCTCATAGCAAAGTCGCTTGTTCCAGAACGTATGCTACATCCCTGGACTGAGCCTCCACTGGCAGTTGTAGGAGGTACCACCGTACTCCCAGCGGGTGCAGCTTTACTTAAGATCACCATTGGCCCAATCGCGGCAGTCGTCGAGGCCGCGGTTCTGGAACACAACATCCTCCCCTTCATCATTGGTGAAGATTGGTTTCGAGCCGCACAGGCGCGTCTGATCTTTGAGCCTCCGCAGCCCGTCCGGCTCCAGCATACGGCCACAGGTTTGTCTATCATAGCAGAAGAAAACTAGCACCACGGATGTCCAATGCCGTAATTCTCACCCAATCGAGCCTCAATTCACAAGTGCAGACCATTGTCACAAGACTGCTTCCAGAGAGAGCCCTTGCCGTCGCCGGAGCAGCCATCCTGGCAAGCCTTCGCCCAGGAGACTCCACGTTTGCCTTTAAGTAGCCCCAGTGCCGAGCCGCCAGCCCAGATAGCCGGTACTGTGGCTATAGTCATTCACCCTGATCTTCCGCCAGCCCTCCTTGAAGATCAGTTACCTTTGAGTCAAAATATTGTCATTGCCGACATTTTGACACAACAGAATGGAGTTTTCGCCCGTCACGAAGATGACTTAGGCCATTTCACAGGCATGCAGCATCGCATTGACCTGCTACCAAACGCCTTGCCCTACAGCCGTAGCCCGTACCAATATGCTTCCGAGGACAGACAGTTCGTGGAAAAACAGATAAAGAAACTCCTGAACCAAGGTGTTCATTCTTCCAGTATCTGGCCCATGGGCTTTTCCAGTGGTCGTAGTGTCTCGCGGAGACAAGAAACGTTTGTTTGTTAACTATGCACCACTGGAATGAACGCACGATCACAGTGGTGTACCCCCTGCCCCTTCTGGATGCTATCATCCATGACATCGCTGGATGCGCGTACTTCGCTACCACGGACTTGAAAAGTGCATACTGGCAAGTCAGCCTCCGCCCCCAGGACTATGAAAAGACAGCTTTCATCGTTGTGTTGTTGGATCGTTGTGTTGCTGGAGTTGGATGAGTTGGACTGAACGTTTGCCCCGGCCGTTCTTATTCTTGTTGTAGTAACTGTGAATTTGGCTTAGCGCAAACTAAGGGACTCGGTTTTATAGATACGGCGGGGAGTGAGTGTGTTCGTCTCTTTCCTTTTTTCATTTGCGTATTTTTGAAGCCCTTGCATTTCAGCGTCAAACCATTTACCTTTATTTGAGGTTAGCTGTGAGTGAGGGACTATGCGCTTCTAAGGTTAGGCTTTGTTCTGCTTATTTTTGGATGTTACCTATAGCCTTAGCTTCTAGTGGTAAACTTTTGCGTATTTTTTAATATTAGCTGATAGCCATTGCCTTCTGCGTTCTTTTCGTTTTGTTTTGTTGTAAGCAGTTTGTTTGTTTCTTTTGCTCTAAACCAAGAGACTTGGTCTTTTAAGGCTACGGTGGGATGTGAGCGCGTGGTATCCTCCGTCTCCTTTTCTTCTTTGTATTACCTTTGACGCGCCCCAAGTGAGCGTGCCTGGTGACAGTAGACAAAGAAGCCGCCCTCGTGCCCGGCCCGGACCGCTCGTGCGTTCCAGTCTGGTGCCTGTCTCGATGCCTGTCGAGCCTTCAGCCAGTCAAGCCAGCCACCACTAACTCGCTCTTAGCCCTATTACTTAACGTTTGTATTTAATGTAAATATACTTTCCTCTATTCCTTTCCAAGACTCGGCCCTCATATCTTACA
>JAZHYW010018665.1:0-15153 GCA_037355805.1 Ixodes ricinus
ATTTTGGTCCATAAAATGAGCGATTTTTCCTTGACCTCGGCATCCTTAGTGAGCTGACCGAAATTCGCAGTGACAGGATGTTTCATGAATACATTTCTCGTATACCAAGATCTGTAGATATAAGCATGATTGATAAGTTGATTACTGTAAAAAATAACTGCGTGAAAAAAAAGAACAGGAAAAAGCTTGGCAGCTCTCTTGCCACAAATTGTGATTTCGTCTGTTTCTTTTTTCATTTCTTTTTTTCCGTAATTTTTGTTTAAAAAATATTTTCGGTTCTTGCCTTGTCTGTAAAATGCCTGAATCTCTGTTGCCCAGCCTAGTAGAAAAGCAGTTTTTGTTCTTAGAAATTACAAAATTGCTGTAAAAAATCAGAAAAAAAAGCGGGGTTTTTGTTTTGGAAGTTTGTGAAAATTTCCCAGATTGGGAGAAAAGTTTTACGGTAAACTGCGTCGCTGGTATTTATCTTGCCATTCAAGCTCTAATTACACAGAAAATAGGGGGAAAAAACGATAAAACAAGCTGCACATATACAACACAACAGCGACTTTAACAGCAAGTTTAATCACGCACCCCTCCTCTATATACGCATGCCACATTCATTCGATAACTGTATATGGCAACCTTATTTCTGAATTCAACTTGGCCTGTGACTGCGACATTTCTCGCATAAAAGCGAAGAAATTGAACAGCTATTACTCGCTACTTAATATTTCTTTAAAATTTTCACATTGAATAGAGCTTTCAGAAAAGCCACAGCAGTTAATTAACAAAAATTTATTAACTCACTTTTAGTATTAATTTGATGAATCATGTTACGAATGTAGTATTGACGTTGATTTCTATTAGAGGCTATAGAAATTATTAATTTTTTTAATTATTAAATTAACGCGACGATTATTCTCCCTTCTAACGTCCTCCGAGCCGCCCCAAGACACACAGGGAAGTGAGGAATGGGGGTTCGGCCAGACCTTACAAAATCCACGTTGGACACACGTGGGCGCAGTGTGGGCATGCCTAATATGGGTAACCCCCCCCACCCCAGTGCCATTGTGGGTTCCATTTCGGATATGCGAGGACACGGTCTACAAACTTGGCGAGGGCAAAGCTTGAAGAGTGCTAAGAACGACGTTTTTTGGTGTAATGATACAAGTGTCTTTAGACTGTTTATTTCCAAAAAACTGGCGTTCTTGACGAATAACATAAGCCCTGTTTTTCAACCGATAATCTTTGTCTTTATTTGAATCTAACAGAATCGTTTCCTTATTTTTTATCACTGAGTACATAGATGCATTCCGTTACGGGCACCTCCTGGCAACTCCACTTTATCCCCTAAAGCCGGGGTCACGCTGCTCACGCTTCACACAAACAGCAGTCTGTCTGCGTACGGATTCGAACCCGAGTCGCCGCGAGATCCATGCTTCGAATGCCGTGGGGCGATGAGTTCGAGGAGGAAACGTGGCACGCGGCATTCGAACCACGGACATCGCGGTGACTCGTGTTTGTGCAGACTGCCTTCTGTATGATGTACGAGAAGCGTGACACCCCCGGCTTACTGCAATTGATTTCGAAAGACACTGGCCCAGAACCAATCTCCGAAGTGGGCATGTGGATACACACGGCGATTCCCCAAGCGCCAGCCCGTCTAATTGTCTCTGTGCGCGCGTTTATTTATACGTCGGAAAGAAATCGCTACATACCCGCTCGCTGTTTCTCAAGAGACGAAACTTGATTGGTAGGAACCGGCCCGGATCTTCTCAGAAACAATTGAACCGTGCCGGCACATATAATCCACCCACTTCGAGCGCTCCTCCGGACTGTGGCGAAGAATTTCGGTTTGTTTTTGAAGGAGGGAAAAACACGCGAGTTCTTTCGATCTGGCCTCGCTGTAGATGAGGATACTTGAATCGTCCGCTCATACAAACAAGGAAGCCCGTCGAAGGGCGTAAAATCTTCACAGCTGTTTGTTTATTTCTTCTTGACTTTTGTTTGCGGTTTTATATTTAGAGGCGAGCGACTGACTGCACTGCTGAGATTTACGCATCGATGTAGAGAGCGCGACACTGTTGGCGCGAACAAGCGAACGCCGGTTTTTCCAGTTTTTCTTTTTTGAAACCAAGGGATGTCATCCAAGTTATTATTGCTACGGAAAGAGCTCAGTTAGTTCTATAGATGTAATCGATAAAATTTCGTGCTCGCAAATACTATTGAGAAGTAAATTGTGAAAATGCGCCGATGTCGTTCGTGTTCGCGCTAACAGTGTCGCGATGTGTACCACCACGCGTTCGGACGGACTGTCACTCAGGGTATCATTTTCACCTTCACAATCCTCAAGCTACCGACTTGTTTCTGTTTTATATATTTTTTGTAACTTACTAAGGTTTTACGGAGGCACTGTCTGTACAATTCCGACCTTTTTATCGGAGGGTGTTCAGTATAAAAATAAATGCCGGCGTTAGCCTTATTCGACCATAATCCACCTTTTCGGGAAATCGCCGGTTTTAAATATTTTTGGCCGGAGGAGGCGCGTGGAAATCACGACTGTTAGCACAAGCTTCTCGCTTGGAAACCTGTCCCGTTCGTTTGTGAAGAAGTAAAAAGGACATGTTGAATTACAGGCCAATTTCAATTTTATCAGTGGTATATCTAATCACGGAAAAGTTTGTCTTCAAAACAATGACGTCTTTCTAAGAGAAGTTCTCTTACTCTGTAGTTCCCAATACGGCTTTCGTCAAAATGCAGGCACACAACCATTACTCGAAGATCTGTCCGATCACATCCACGAAAATATTGATCGTAACAATTTTGTGCTAACTCTTTTTCTAGACCTCAAAAAGGCAGTTGCTACAGTTGATCACGAGTTGCTTGTACATAGATGGTAGCACTTGGGTTTCAGAGGCACATTCAATGACTTCCAGACTGACTGCCTTTCAGGGCGTCAACAGCTAGTAAATACTCGTGACGCTAAGATAAGTTGGTGACACTTAGGTGGGGTGTTCCCCAGGGATCTATTTTAAGACCTCTCCTTTTCAACATCTACGGTAATGAAATTGGGATGCTTCGCTTTTCCTCGCAGGTATTTCAGTACACCGACGATACCGCTTTGGTTTTAACTGGATATGATAAATCCAAAGCTACATCATCTTTTCAAAATGACATATTCCACCTAAAGTCGTGGTTCACTAGCAGACCAAATGTTTGTAGATCTCGATAATTCAAAAGTGCGCTTTCATAACCCGCACAAAATTATTAAAATTTTCGGACCCCTTAGTGCTTCACTTATCCACTTGTAAAAACTGCAGTTGCGCACCACTAGAATGCGTTTCATCTACAAGGTATCTGGGCGTGCTTTTCGATTAACATCCGTCACGGCGAGCGCATGTGGACTACCTGGCGAGACGCTTACGAACGATATCTGCTTATATATACCGCCTTCGTTTTCTGACCGATGCGCGTGCTGTAGATATAAGACAGATCAGGCACTGTGGGAGTCATACTAGATCACGGAATAACGGTGTTTGGTTCCTGCTCGTATTATAAAAAGAGAAAATTAGATATTATTTCGCGAAACACAGAAGAAACATTGCGTGTGGAACTATTTTTTTTTTTTGGATTGTGGAAACTAGTTGAATTTACAGAAAAAAAGTGTTAGGAGAGAAAGGAGAAAAGACGTCTGTTCGCTGGTGGAATCTTGCCAGTTGACGGATCTTGCCAGTTGACAAATTGTATATCTATTCTGTACCATATTAGCACACAATTATTATAAATACACGTTTAAGCAGCCACTAAAGAAGGAAACTTGTCCCCAGAAAATGAGGACGTTTCGTTCTGTCAAGGGTTTTCACAAACTAATGTAAATGAGTACGCCTCTTTTTTTTTTTTTGTTCCATATTATTATAACATGTTGCCAGCGCTCTAAAACAATAGTTAGCCTGTAAAGACCTTCTAACTTATCGTCTGCTAAGCTCTGATGACGTCGACAACAGGAACAATTCCACATTGACTCTCAGCAGCAGCCGTTGTTCCATTGAACTGCATCACACTTTACGTAAAACAAAGTCGCAACCCTCACACTTAACCACAAGACCTTTATTTAAAAAAACAACTATTGGTATTTTAACGCTTTTCATTTTTTCACCCAGAGTATTACCTGTCATTCACACTAACCAAGATAAAAGTTTCATCATTGAGAGCAACGTACTATGATAAGAAATTGCAGTTTTCCCTCATTTCTCCCCTACACTCTAAGAAAAAGTTGGCCTCAAGGGACTAACGGCAGCATTTGGTCCTCTGAGCTCCCAGTTGCTCCCCGAAAGGACCATCTGGTTCAAGCTAGGTACCGTGCGCAAAAGCTGGGGACTAACTGCGTTCGACTGGGACTAACCGATAGGCGTGCGCGAGCAAAAGCATCCATTAGTCCCCCTCAGACAGGGTGCATCTGTATGGTTTAGTCCCCGAAGGCAAACGGAATGTTCGCCAGGAGGACGGATGCTATTTCGCTTGTCTTGGGGATCGGCGAGACTCAGCCCAGCACGGCTGAAAGTGTTGACAAAACTCGGACGAAACTGGCGAATTTGTTTAATGTGCCACGAACGTCAAGACATTACATGATAGGGCTTCGCGCGTTGTGTAAATGCGAGTTAACGAATGTGTTGACTCGTCTTCATCCAACTATCTCGTCAAAAATGACCTGTTGACATTTCACAAGTCCCATTCACGTAATTTGCCTTCGCGCAAAAGATTAGCATTTATCCAAACAGAACACCTCCAAATACTAACACTTTTTTTTCTCTTAAATGAAACTTAACAGTTTGTAGAAGCCGCGCTTTCAACACCGGAGTCTCGCAGTCAGAATAAATGGTCACTTCAATCGCTAAAACTGAGTTACTGAGAACAAGTCGAGCCTCGTCTCTGCGTCTCCCCGTGACCAACCTTTCTGGGTAGTCCATTGTCGAACTCAAAATCCGCAACGACACACTTGATGCACGGCACGTTCCACTCAAAAAGCACATTCAGGAGCAGTATCCAGACGCCTTCATGCTATCGTCGTCGCTGTTTCAGATAACATTCCAGATGAACAACGAAGAACGAACCGCGCCCGGAACGTCACCCAGGGCAACACCCAGCTAATACAGAACAAATGCGAACTAAAACCAAAAAAAAAGGCGAAAGAGAAAAAAAAACGAAAAACAAAACGTGTTCGCTTGTACGTCACTTGACTGGCGTGTTTAAAATGGCGACCTTCTCCCGTCCTTGAAGCAGTGCTGTGTGTCCGTGTGTTGTGTGTAGTGGGAGGGGAAAAAGATTTTCGTGCGCACCCTTCCCCCTCCCACCAATCCCCCCCACCCCGCATTCTTTCTTGTAATCCTCGGTCACGTGGGGTTTGGGCAGATGGGGAGATAGGGTCCGTCGGAAAAATGGGAAGGGGTCTTTGTTTGAAAAGCACCTGTTTTTAGTCAGTTGAATTCTCGTCGGAAGCTAGTCCCCGTTCTTTCTCCTTGTGTCCTCTCCGATCATTGCGGGATCCGGTTTGGATTCGCGGTGCTGCAGCACTGCACTTGATCTGTTCTGAAGTCACAAGTCAAGGGAACTCGATCAAGGTATGTCGAAGTACTTCTGTTTATGGTATATTCATTAACTGCGTGCTTCAGAAAGTGTTTTATTTTGAGCGCGTTCTCTAGCTTGCAAAGCGCGCGCCATGCTCTATTCTTTTTGGCACAATGGTTGTTGATTTTGTTATGCAGCACAGAGACCTCATATTCAATCGTATCGAGCGAAACGCCAGTTCTACCGATAGCTTATTTTTTGTGTTTTGCAGACCCTGGCAGGGTCGCTTGACCATAAAGGCCTGTCCACACATGCAGCGGAGCGCTACAATCATAGCGCTGACCTTGCGCTAAGCGCGTGCTGACGGGAGCGGTCACCAATTTTGTATCGCACCGTCAAAACTGTTGCTCATGGCAGACGAAAAGTAGCTCACGACACGTGAGCAGCGCTACATCAGCGCTTCGCTGCATCTGAGAACCGGCATTAATGGAGACATTTATTCGATTGTACAGTAGACTTCCGCGTTGATGGCGGGAGCTTGTGCCGTCACTTTGAAGCATAGTTTGAGTACGTACACGCTGGGTCTGTAATTCGCAGCGAACGGTCTACTAAAATCTAATATTGCGCTGGTCTGCTGTCAACAGATCGGATGTTGGATGTGAACCATTGTAGCACTTATGCAGCCTATTTGTTATTTTATTCTGCGTGTGTTATATCTCATACTTTTGTCGAGCGATCGGGTATTTCACGCTGCCCTGTTACTAATAATCCAAATTCCTCGCAAACAGGCAAGAAGCTGCCGGTGCCCCAATAAACGGTGCTGGGACCACGACCGGTTTGGACAGACGTCCCAGTGTCCAAGCCATCGTCGACGCAAGTGCACTCTTCGGAATTCGGCCTTATCGTGGATTCTACCGCCCAGGAACTTCGACTTCAGTCATCCTTGAATGCGATGTGTATCTACGAGGCAATAAAGCTACGTTTAACCTGAACTGCAAGATTTCGTTTCGGAGATTTGTGGCTCGGGACCAAATGTAAAAGATAAACCTTTAGTCCCAAGAGTCTAAATCCAAGGGCGCAACGTTTAGACCCAGGGGTCCAAGTGCCAGGGCCTAACAGTTGGTCCTCGGGGTTCATTTGAAGCGGTGTAACAATTAGTCCCAGGGGTCCAAGTGCAAGGGCCTAACAGTTCGTCCTCGGGGTTCAATTGAGACGGTGTAACAGTTGGTCCCAGGGGACCAAGTGCAAGGGCCTAACAGTTGGTCCTCGAGGTGCAATTGAAACGGTGTAACATTTGATCCCATCGGAGGAACTGCGAGAGACTAATGGAGGGGTGAAACTGTTACTCCCCTTCCCGTTAGTCTCCGAGGGGACTAATGGTTGTGGCAACGCACTTGCTCCCCTCGGGGACTAAGTCGCGCCTCCTTTTTCTTAGAGTGTAGAGTGCCATGCATTAGCCGCTGTGTCAAGCTATGGCTGCCGGTGGTGCCGCTCGACCCCTACAAGACAAACAACGATACTTCCGTAATCCAGCCTGCTACAATAGATTATAGCCAATATTTTGGCTAATACGCCACCGCTGCCGCGATGCATCCTGGGAACTTTCAGTATTTTTGCAAGTGTCACGACCTCGCTGGATCTTTGCGCGTGCAGAGCATGAGACAACCGTGTCGTGCACTGCCGCCTGTCCCCTGTTATGCCTTTGTGAACTAAAAATGTGACGGCTTCACGCATGCGCCGAACGCTTGGTGAGATGGGTTGCTACCGGTTTGGGAGATACATGGAAGCGCCTAGGTTTTCTTTTACTCGAGCGCTCCTTCACCCGCGGGGACGTTCTTTCAAGTGAAGTCCTATCGCATCACCAAATATAAAAGGAACGCAATAGGCGAGAGAGCTCTACCTCGTCCACAGTCACTGAAAGTATGAGAACGTCAGGGCTTTCCTTTCGAATGCCCTGCCCCCGGCAAGCGCTCGTTGCACTCCGCCGTGCTTAAGCTGTGAGTTCACGCTCCAAGCTCATAGACGTTCAAGTGCTATCAAAGGTACGAAGCTCAAACTGGAAGTGAGACAACTGAGCGACCCGTCTACCCGTCCTTGCCCTCTCTCAATGCCTGTAATCGATCGTACACTGATCGGCAAATTACGTAAAAGAGCCGAGTGACAAGGTTTACAGCGATTGAGTTTATAGCTTGCTGGCATATCGTTGGCTCAGGTTTTTGCCGAAGTGGAACTACAAGCTATACAAATTTGGCACGCTCAGACTGGTCCATTTATCTTCTCTCATAAAGATTCCCAGCCGCCAACCAACCTCCCCCCCAAACCAGGGTCGTAACTCCCCTGCGAACATTAACCTTCGGCGACACCGAGTTCGTGCGGAACAATTTTTCATGCCGCGGGAGCGTGGTCGGATGACTAAGCGCTAATGGCGTTTCCAGAATGGTCTCCCAACCCCAGCGTTCCGCAGCGACGCGCCATCTTGTTAAAACGCTTCTCTTTCGCAACATATTCGCCCACATTGTTATACTTTTGCCATTCATTTCGGTCTGCTTGTTTCGTGGAATATATATATTACCTGTAGATAAGGAGAAAAAATAAAAGAAAGGGAGGAGGTGGAGTGCCTAACACGGGCTCGCGATTCTTATACTCCCTTTCACCTTAAGATGGACCACAGAGAACGCTACCAGCCATTCCAGCCAATCCAGAGCCGCGAACTTACCACGTGACTGCGTGCCTCGCGCGTCGCGTAGGCAGACTGCACCTCCCGAGAGTTAGGTGACACTCGCGCGGCATGGGATTTGCTCCGATGACTCGTACGGCGTTCGCTTCGGTCTAAGGCAAATTGAAACGGAGTAGAGTTTCTATACGCAACCCTTTAGTGTCGCTTAGAGCTTGACTTATGGTTCACTTTATACTGCAGCCACGCTCGCGACGTTGATACGTTTAAGGTGTTAGTGTTCTGAAGCTTTTTTGCTTGTTTTAGTTTTCTGTTTTTTTATGTGTAACCCCAAACTTTGAGCTGTCACCTCTAATCTGGGCGGCGAGCTGCCATGGGGCGTCTCTAGGGACTCCGTTTTTGCGACGACTATGTTCGCACGTGCGTGACATTTTCAGCGCGAGAGCGCGGTGTCCACCGTTGCTTCATAAAGCATTCGTGCATGTGGTTTCATAAGCTCCGTAATTAAGAAAAACGAGACACATACCTTCTTTCTGCGATGAATATGGCTTTGCCCTCAAGTTCAGTGCCACGCCCGTTCCTTTTCGCAATAATTAGCGGTACGGGGCACACGCGAAGAAAGATAATTTAAATAGGTGTTCTGCGCAAGCCCAGACCGTTGGGCTATATTCCCCGAGGCGATTCGTTGCAGCCCGCAGTCTGGTTTCTACTATCCGCGCGGTACGTGCGGTTTCCCAATTTTCGTATGTAGCCCTGATCTACAGGCCACAGGTCACGGTGAAGAATAAATTCAACATGATTTATATCACGATTTATTCATGATTTGACTCAGACCAGTTTTACTACGATGATTTCAATAAAAATCCCTCCCGCAAATACATTCCCGAAAATATTTTGACTAACCATTTGCGTATCACTTCAAGCTTTTTATGCGCATCTTATAAAATGTAAATCGGTGAATTATCGAACAAAATAGATTTACAGAAGGCTGAGCACGTGCAAAAAGAGGTGCTCGTTTTAGCAAATCGAAGCGTTGAGCTCGAGTTCTACCTACCACTTCGTTGTTCAGATTGAAACAAAATCAGAACGCAAAAGGAGGAAACAGAAGCTAGAAAAGCAATGTCCTTTTGGAGTCGAGTCAGAACGTGCAAGAAAAAATAAAAAAAGCTTTTTATCTGACCTATAAAAAATATTCAAGCCGTTTTTGTTTTAGTATTGCCAAGATTACATCGATAAAAAGGTGTTAATTAAACTGTACTTTACATTTACAGTAATACTTTTTTTCTCATTAATTGTTATCACTGATGGGACGAATTGATCAACCAATCTAGCGGCCATGTTGGAAAATACATCTTGTGGTAAGGAATTGTTATTTTCTAGCTACAGTCATTCTGAATCACGGTAGCTATATGATTTAAATCAAATTTATTTAATCTAAATAAATTAAACTTGATCTAAATAAAAAAATTCGATAAATAAATTAGGCTTAAACTAAAAAAGAATGTGATTTATTTTATTTAAAAAAATTCTTTTTCTATTTTGCTATACAGGCAAATGACGAGGAAAGGAGATTCATGCGACAAGCGGCGCAAAAACTCACGCTCAAAGATTCCACGATTCGGCGATATGCCGCACTCTACGACGCGCCATTCATTATCCCGTAAATAGCGTAAATAAAATATGTAGATAACCAGTCTGCCGGCACGTTACCAAAACAACGTGCGCCGTCCACGGACCCTTTTTAAAAGACCATCGAGCAACACTGGTGGCCGCCCTTTCTTGTGGTACAGATGGATGGATGATACGCGGTGGGCACGGAAGGTATTCAAGTATTTATACATGAAAAGTCAAAACACAAAATGGACAAACCGAACCCGAAAGCTTACATTTAAATACTTACACACTGGTGATGGAGCTGAACAGACTACTTCAGTGAAAAAGGGGTGAAAGAGGCAGAGAGGGAAATGTGGGAGGGGAGAATGCAGGAGAAATCAGCTTTAACAGTGTACAGGTCACGAAAGCAGGACATAAGAAAGGAAAAACTGTTTGACAGTTCACTGGGAAGTGCTTTGCTGTTCGAGGCAAGAACGGGAGTTTTGAGGACGAGGACGTATAGGGCTAAATTTCAGGAGACAGACACATTATGTGCCGCCTGCCATAATGATAGCGAGACACTAGAGCACTTGGTTTTGAAGTGCACAGGGCTTCGCCCTGCTCTCCCTGAGGGGGTGACTGATTTGGCCGGGGCTCTGGGTTTTGACAGGCGACGATGGAAGGACGGAGGAGAAAAGGATTACAGTGACAAAGAGACGATTAGAAGATTGGTGGAAATTATCTAGGGAAAATTGAATGATGCAGAACTAACTAGCACAGCGGGGGACAGGCGGGACAGAGGAAAATTGGGACTCCCTCCCGCGTGGCTCCGGCCCAAAGTCTCAACCCTGTCTCCCAGTGGGTCCGGTGCTGGGGTAACGCCGACAAGGTTGATCAGAGGAAAATTGGCCACTCCTCGGCGGGGGGAAGAGGCAGGGGTTTGATGTTTTTAGTTTTTTTGCCCGATCCCCCGAAGGTCATCCTGGTGATATCCAACACTGCCTGGTGATAGTTTGGGGGAGAAAAATTGGTCTTAAAAGGGTGGGAGAAATCACGTTTTTGTATTTTTAGACTTAGGCTAGGTGGCGCAAGCTACCGCCCGTTATAAAGGGTATAGCCATTAACATCCATCCATCCATTGTGGCGAATTCCACTGGTCGTTTTGGCGCGCCGGGATCGGCTTTTCTGGAGCGATCCTATTTCACGGGGTGATCGGGATCGAGACGGACGTGTTCTAGTGGTTGTTTTGGATTAGCTCGAGCTCCAGATCTCGATCTGGATCCGAGAAAAGTCGCTCCGCCGATTTCGGCGGATTCAACTGGAAGGCAGCCGAGCCAGCCCTCGGCGCACACACGTGACTTCCTTTCGCGGGGCATCTCGCCTGATCTCGCCCATCTCGCCTCAGAAAATTCGTAATGGCCACTCAGGAGGTGCCGCCTGTACCGCCCGCCTTACTGCTGCTGCTGCTGCTTGACGACAGTTCGTCGTCAAGTTGCTCGAGCAGCTTCCGGCATTCCGGCAATCTTTGCTATAAGCTCCTGAACCATTCCTGCCGCGTTAGTGCCGCGATTGCGAAAACGTCTTCGAAACGACCGCAGCGGCCGCGGAAAGGGGATTCCCGGGCAGGTGAATGACGGGAAGGCATCCGCCGATCCTGGAGCAGTGGTCATATTCAACAGGGGATCCGTAGGCGGCGCGACCCCGTTCGGATCGTGTACTCCATTCCGGATCTGGTCAACTGATCCCGGCGCGCTCCAAAAGCCCAGTGGAATCCGCCGTTGGACACGACGCCTGTGATTGGATCCGAGCCCCCGCCGAACGCTGACGCGTCACTGTGTCCAATACCATAGCCTCCTATATACTGACAAAGCCTGGCAAATCGCCACGAGAAGCGGCCGCTGAAATGGAAAAGGTGGAGCGGCAGACAACGGATGAGAGGAGAGCCACTTGACTGGCGCCCCGCTGCGGCGAGACGCTAAAACACACTTCTCCCCAGCGAACAAGTGTGTTCCGGGTCCTCGTCGCTGCAGAAGCTGTGCGCTGACGTCCAGGATCCCCGATAAATGGCTCTTTGATGCTCTGTGCTGCCAGATACTCGCGCTCCAAATCTGCGACCGGGTATACTCTGTGGCTCCGTCGTCGAAATGCAGGGCTATGCCAATACCTATGCCAATGCGCGCAGAGTATAGGTAGCCGAACAATGGCGGATTCGAATAATTGACGCAGCTATACTACTAGATGGCACACATTTTCGAAGAAGGATTTATTGAGCTTCGGCGCGTCGTTAGCCCTTAAGCCTCGACATGAGGTCAATGTCTGCGGAGCTGGAACCGAAACAATTGTTGCAGAACACATCATTTAGGAGGTGAGGACCCTCACATCTTTCTGCTCTCCTCATAATCACACCTACCCATATTTCGTCCCTTTTTGCGAGCTTCCACTAACCCGGTGCTATAAGTATAAACATTTTCCGTTTCCTGTCGTTGTCAGTCACGTTAGTTCCGTATCTGTTATGCGGGACGAAAAAATAATAAAATATTTCCACCTGGCATATGCGAAAAAAATATGGGTAAGGCAAAACAAGAATGTGTGACAGTCACGAATTTTTCGTAAACAGCTTGCAGCGGTATGGAGAGATCAAAACGACGTTTTACCCCATACCAGAAGTGACGACATTGAACATGACTGCGTCCTTGTGGAAAAGGTTTATTTGTACATATATCTCAAGGTATACGTTTCCTCGCCAACCTTTGTTATCGCAGATTTGCCTGTGTGTGCGAGTGTTTGCGTGTGTTGCATGTACTTGCATGCTTGCGTCTGCGTTTATATATTCTCGAGTGTGTTTTGTTCTTTCTGGGTAGGAACATTGACTCATTTGTGCAGTGGGGTATACATGCGTCGGTGACCGTTGTGTTGTGTACGATCGAGTGAATTAGAAAGTGGATATGCCTAAAAGTGAGTGCAGTGCAACCAGGGCCGTACCCAGAAAAAAATTTCGGGGGGGGTTTTCGGGACAACGGTGGCCATTTTGAAAATGTCTATTGTCTTATTTTCGCCTATGAATGATGTGCATCAGTGGCATATAATGGAGAGTCATAGCAAACCGGAGAACCGGTCCCGGTTTGGTACCCGGTAGCCGACCGGCGCCACTGCGCGTGCGCAGAGGTGGAGATTAAAATCGGCTGGCTGCAAATGCACCGACCATGTACCACGCACTATACTATAAAATATTTTTCGGGGGGGTCAGAACCCCTAACCCCCCCCTGGTTACGGCCCTGAGTGCAACAACAGCAGTCGCTGTCACTCGCGGCGAAAAGCTGCAGATTTGTCTTAGAGAATGTTGTTTGCTGTAGATAAACCTGACGGGATCTTGACTTCCGTGGCCAACTTTCTGAGACATGGAATAAAAAGCTTTTTGGGGAGAAATATCGAAATTCTACAATCGTTTCCGTTCCATGATACCCATGCAATTATAGTCCACGTTAACATTACGATCTTTGGTCACGCGCTCGAATGCGAAACTGGTATTTTTTGACTGTGTTCTAAAATGTTCCCGCGGGGAACATTGCGATCATTTGTTGCTGTTCAGTTGAAATGATAATTTTTGTGCATTTATCAGAAAAACGCCGAAAGAGGGATGTCCCAGAAAGTTGGGGATGTCCTAATCCTGATTCCTTCGAGTATCTTGTTTTTCACTGTTGAATAAGCTCTCTAACGTTTGTTTTCTCTTATATATTCCGGGCAACTTACGTTAATTCTTGTTAGTTGCCTAACGAAAATTAGGACCAACCTGACACGCGTCTCGCTAAAAATCTAACTCTCGTTTATGACTGACAAGCGGATAAGCTAAGAACGACAGGTCGTCTCTCTCGGGTGACCATATATCCTCCAGCGCACCCTCGATCGCTGCCTTCCGCCATATATGGGCTGTGCGCACGACCCAAGTGTGCGAGACAAGCCCAAGTATTATCGAAGTCGGAAAGAGCGCGCGCAGGTCGCGGGTCATTGGGAAATACTTTCCTCCCGTTCCCAGTCATACACACGCCAATATTAACAAAACACGGCGCCGAGGTTTAACCTCCGCTAAAATTTGAATTCATGCTTTGCTCTAGGGGAAAACAAAACAATAAAAAATAAAGTAGTTGACCGGACGGGATCTCCTCGACAGCTCACCGAGTTACTCGTTCTCTTCTTTTTTTTTTTTTTTTTTCTATTTTTCGGTGGCCTCCTCTAATGGTTGGCGGCGGCTCAGGCAAGGAGTACGATGACCGGCGCCGGCACGGCCTGGGCGGCGCATCACGCCATCGCCTCTGCTGCGCTCCTACTCGGCCTGCTGTGGCTGCAAGGATGCTCCGCGACAGGTAACATTGGGCTGTGTCTTGCACAGCCTCTCTCTTTCTCTCTCTGTCGAGGCTTGACTCTCTTACGTACTGTTGTTGGATTCAAGAGTGGTTTTTTGGGCGAGTTGGTTTGACATCTTATGCAATCTTGTGCGCAGCAAGGGCGAGAAGAAGAGGGAGAACAGAGACACAACAAGGTTCGTGTCCTGTTCTCCCTTTGTCCTCGTCCTTGCTGCCACAAGATTGCATACGATGTTGTTGGATATTGCTGTCCCTTTTACCTTCCGTGTTAGGTCGCTTGTTTGCCTCGAGGTTGGTTCAACAAATCAATGTGGAGCGAAAGTTGGTCTGCTTCTTGCACGGGGGTCGTGATGATACCAGAACGCCGTGCTCTGATTGCCTGATTGAAAGAAATAGTGGGTAGACATCAGTGAGCTCTACCTCTATCCTTCAATCAAAGCCAATCAGAACTAGGGGTCGTTCTGACGTCACTAAAGCAGACGACTTGTTCTCCGGATAGACATGGCTGATCTATAGTACCCCAAATTATTGGTAAAAATATTTTTACGAGGTTAATTAGTTCTAAAGATTATTATTCACAGTTTCTTTTTTTTCTTGCTTACTGAAAGATCTTATTTACAACATTAACGACGCGACGTCAGATGTTGTAATTTAGGCAGTTCAACTTGTTGCCGACGGGTTAGAAGACGTTTGATGGTGTAAAATGAGTGCCGTCGAAGCTCGCTCACTCTAGCAAAACAATAAAAATGTGCGACCTACACTGTTGATTTATTTATATATTTATTTCACTGCTTGCTTGATCCGCAATCTTAACAATATGCGACCCAACCCACTGGAAAGCAGGAAGAAATTTTTTGCGTTGGTTTTGACATCATCTTCATTTGCCGCTTTTTTAATGACTATTTTGAATTTAGATATAATAAATAGCACGCTGCAAATAGTGAATCCCGTGTATTCCAAAAGTGCAGTTAGTTGGGC
>JAZHYW010018667.1:0-51567 GCA_037355805.1 Ixodes ricinus
TCGGTTCGGGTTCGGGTTCACGGCTTTCGGTTCGGTTCCGGTTCAGTTCCGGGGAGCAAAAAATAACGGTTCAAACCGGTTCGAACCGGTTCGAACCGGTTTGAACCGCTAAATTGAGAATATATTTTCCGCGTTGTTCTGGCAATAGATACTATTTACGCCTTGAAGCGATTAATTTTATAGTTTCTTCTATCGTCCGTGCAATAAATTTTTATTTTCAGGTACCCGAAATATGAAATTCAGGTATTTAATTTTGACGCAACAGTAAAAGAAAATCTACATTAACGTACATAACATCGTGTTCATACGACTCAACATTCCTTTGTTTACAGGTCATACATATTTTGCCTGAATCAAAATGTTTAAGTACAACAGGAAAGAGTTGAGCTTGTTGGTACATACCTGTTAATAGATCAGCTTGAAATTTAGAACTATACTGTCCCTTGCCTGTCCTGAGCTGATCTATTTACACGGTATAAAATGTTGTCGCGAAGTGTGGTAGGTCGCATAAAATACCCGTGATTGGTACAACTTTGCTTTGCGTCGCAGTATAAAAAGTTAAATCGTGATTGTGTCCTTGAACTAAGTAAGGAATTAATTACAGCACACAAAATCATGAAATGGGCACCTCGTGGCCATATATATCGTGAAATATGGTTCATGAAATACGTTTCACAATATATATATATGGACGACACAACTGAGCTAATAGCAATGAAATTTTCAAAATGTCACGAAAGTTTTAGGACAATCCCTTTCAGTCTATTTTTTATAGAAACACCGAGCGGCAATCACAATGCTTGTTTTCCTAACCAAACATTGTTTACACTCAGCGCCGCGATGCATGCGACTAATCGTGTAGAAAAGAGTAATCGAAATTTTTCACTCTAATCTACACGCACCTTCGCACTCAGATTGAATCTGACCCAAAATAGCGCTTGCCCAAGCGAACATTTTCTCATACAGGACAAGCTGGCATAGCCTGGCTGTTGAGGTTTGTTCTCGACAAGATGTTGGTCGATTTAATTTGCAAATGAGCGCCACCCTTGCTACTCGATGATTTTAACGCGACAGCGTTAAAATCATCGACATGAACTCCTTAACGTGACAGCTACATGAGCTCCTTAACGCGACAGCGTTAAGGCCGGTTCTCACATGCAGCGAAGCGCTGATGTAGCGCTACTCACGTGTCGTCTGCTATTTATAATCTGCCATGAGCAACAGTTTTGACGGTGCGATACAAAGCTGGTGAACGCTCCCGTCAGCACGCGCTTAGCGCGAGGTCAGCGCTATGCTTGTAGCGCTCCGCTGCATGTGTGAACAGGCCTTTAAGGAGCTCATGTCGCAGAAAAGCCGATGTCGGCGGCGTGACTGAAAAATCCTGATTGGTCGATAGGGTCATAACGTCTCGGCCACATGCCCTCGCGCAGGAATTTCAAACAACCCACCATGCTCATGTGAAACGGGACATCACGCGTGGAATGAAAGTGATTAAAACATGAAATGTAATTACTTTGCCTTAAAGAAAAATATTTAAGAATTTTAGACAGGATTCGAACCCACGACCCTTCGGTTGCGAGGCAGACACACTCCTGACTAGTCCACGCGAGGTAGGTTTCCACGGCGAATGAAAATGGGATGCAAAAGAGGCCAGTTATCGCTATCGCGTGGATCAAAATCGGAAATGCGTGTAAAGGCCGGTTCAGACACTTGCGTTTGAGTGCGTTTGACTGCGTTGCGGCGAGAACCGAAAGCGAGTCACCGGCACATCTGTGCTTCGTATGAAGCGTGAAATCCAATTCAAGGAATCTTCTTGGCACGCGATATAAGCAGCAGGGATGTCCTGGTGTCTCGCTGCCGCAACGCAGTCAAACGCAGTCAAACGCAACTGTGTGAACCGGGCTTAAGGCTGTCCCAAATCACTTACAACCTGCCTGTCGAGGATAAAAACGCCGGAAAAGATTTGCAGAGCACCTTTCAGATAATTTGGGGGGGGGGGGGGGAGGCATTGCTTTAGGATGGTCGGCCCTTTATTCATGTTGGCAAACCTCTAGTTACTAATTAAATATATATATATTTTTATAATGATCAATAAATTTTACTTTATAAAGTTCACATAACCGCTTGAGGCCACCACGGAAGGACGATACTCGAAACTACGCGAGCTGTTGAGTCTGCGTAAATGTGTTTTTTGTTCGCTGATTGGCAGTGTGAAACATCGGGTTGCAGAATACGCAAAAAAGGACTCTGTGCTCACATGACAGATCGAAAGGCAAATACACGAAATGTGCAAAAAGAGAGATAATTAATGGCATTTTTCAAAATAATTCCTTATAGAACGCCTTACTGCAAAAAGAGATGTATAAAGATGCATGCAATCAAATTCCTAATTATGCTTAAATAGCCCGAAGGACAAAGATTTTTGAAATCCTAATGTAAATCACATTTTATCAGCTTGCATGAGCTCGAAACTTCGCGAAATACTGCCTCGGGAGGCTAAAGTTATATTTGCTTTTACTTGCACTTGTTTTGGGCCCTCACTTTACTACACTATGCTTCAACAGTCGTGAGCTCTAACACATATCTCTAGGCTGCCGTATATCATCCCGAGACTGCTATAAATAGTGCACAACTTTACAATTAGGACATCTCTTGCTAGTGTTGCGAACATCGCATTTCACCAGAAAGCTGAACTATTTAACATGGTATGCACGTGACGTCATCACACTACATTCTGGTGGTCATTGTGATTTCCTCTTGCTGAGAAAACCAAATTCAATGGTGCAAAATGCACGCTGCAGGAGGTTCAAGCTCAGTGAAAGCCAAGTATTTGAAAGGCACGTTTTATTATTCTTAGTGCATCGTCGCGGGGAACGGGGCGAGAGTCTGGCAGGACAAAAACGCGCTTTTTGGCGAGAGTGTTTTTGCAAACAAAGTAGTTTCCTGGGCCACGGTTTTTGGTCTGCTCCGAAGATGCGGGGACGAGGAACCTTTACAACACAGTATTTTTTAAAACTAACCCCCCCCCCCCCACACACACACACACGCACAGACTTCCTTTTCTTTCTTTTTTTTTGTTGCTCCTCCAGAGAATATTTTGTAGTCCTGTGGAATTGCCTTCTCTGTTTGGGTGAGTTAATTTGACAATTATATTTGTCGCTTGTTAACAACAACCCTCCATTGCTTTTATTTTGCACCCCGTGAAGTTTAAAGGGGTAATAAAACGATATGGGGTTGGAATGTTCATGACTTTTCAGAGGCGTGCTGGTCCTAGTCTGGCCCAAGTACACTCGCACAGACCGCCACTGATTCAGAAGCTTCTTTGCCGCGGTGAAATTGCGAGGATAAAATGAGACTATTTCGTTTAGTCTCGCCTTCGCAAAAATTGATGACGTAATTGTGGGATCAAAACCACCCGCCTGACAACAGTCGAGCGCGGCTCATGGATTGGACACGAGAAGTGCGTGAGCACTTGAGACTTCGGCTCGTAACAATCAATGCCTCGGCGGACACTTGGGTAGCGGCTCGTGTCCAACCACTGCGTTGATGAGAAGAGCCGAACTCTAACGATGCCTGGAGCTCAGCACGCGTTTTATTTCTTTCCAGTCTCAACGCGGGGGTATGATTAACGTTGGAGGCATAGGATAGGCACCAGGCCGCTTCTGGCTCCGAGTTGAGGGCATGAACAATGCTCAGATTTCTCTAATTTGTTTGGCGACTGCCATTGCCCCGAAAGAAGAGCTAAGACACGTTTATTCAGTTATTAACTTTAGGGAGTGATTGTGAGTAGTATTTAGTGAATGCATAAAATCGTTTTTTGTTCCTTTAAACAAAATACAGAGGTGGTCGAAACTTGGGGAATAGCTTGAGAACGACGTTCGTGCGAGATTTAGAGCGACTGCCAACGTTCGGCTGTCCCTCTGAGGCCACTAAGACCTTTTTTTTTCCTTCAAGTATCTCTCTCGTACACACATGTAGTTCTATGTAACGTCATATTAATAAGTCGCATTTAGTCATTTCAGTACTTCTATCCTCGGGTACATCTTTCTGAGGCAATTCAGCAACGACGAAAAATGTTTGGGTGTATCAATGATGTAAAATTGGTCGTGCAACATTTTTTGTACTTTCAGTAAATACTGCTAAGTAGTAACCCCTGACGCTGATAGCTTGCGAAAACGTCTGTTAGTTTTCCCCTCCGCGCAATAGTAGATGCAGAAAAAATAAAGAAAAGAAACAGCGGTCAATCCCCACCTCAACTCGCAATTTGAACTAACGGCCACGTGATCTGACGCTAATTATATACCGTCAGTGTTCATCATAGTCATGCGCTAGAGTTTGGAAAGCAAAAGCTTGGGCTGAGCTTCAGATATTGTTCGACTTGGGCTATTAACATATTTCATTGAACATGAGCCGTTACTCGAATGTTTGGCGATGCCGACTGTCATGAACTCGGGCACTCGACTCGGGGTTAAGAAAATCGCTTACGTCACGGTATCACGTGACTCTCGGTGCGAAATTGTGATGTCATGTTACGTCACGCTGTCAACAAGGTTAATACACCTAGTGACTTCCTTAAATTAAATCGACTTGACTCAGTGAGTCACGTGATATTACTTGACAGCATGTTTTGACACCATGACGTCACGTGACAACGTGACACATGGTTAATCATAGTGCCAATACAAAAGCGCCACGAAAACCTACAATTTATCATACGTTGCAATTCTGTATATGACGATTTGATCAATACATAGAAATACAGCTGCCAATTTTGTATTCCCATATATTCACTTTGTGATACAAACAAAAAATAAAAAAATGCCTTGAACCGTTTTGAACCGGTTACCGTTATATATTTTTTCGGTTCGGTTCCGGTTCAGTTCCAAGATGGCGGCGACGATTTCGGTTCGGTTCAGTTCCGGTTCGGCTAAAAATAACGGTTCGGTTCCGGTTTTCGGTTCGGTTCGGTTCCGGTTCGACACCCTGAGTGAATAACTGCACAATCTTGAAAGGGCACATAAACAATAAAGTGACTAGCCAGTAACCGGCATAAACAGCGTTTAAAAAAAATAATGAATAGCCGCGGGTTGCCCTGTGTCATGTAGGATGTCTCGTTTTCTGTAATGTTCGGCGTTTCTAAAACCGCAAGATAAACCAACTAAACCAAAAACGCCAAAATGTTCCTTTGTGCGTTTTCCTTTAAAGCATGGGCAAAGCAGGCAATTTTGAGGTTTTCACAACTCTAATTTACAGCACTAATGTATCAGCTTAATTTCATTGTCGCACACCAATATTGGCGATTAATTTGAGCCAGATCTTACTCGTTCACCCGACACCGTTTTAAATGTTTGACGTTTTTTATCTACCAATTTAGGCTGCGTTTTCAGTGATACATATTGAGAAAACACGCTGAAAGAGGATTCAATATAATTTTCTGAAGCGATCATATGTTTTATAGGAATCCAAATGCAACACATATCTTCAGAATTTAGGAAAAACAACTTGCACTTAAACAAACTGAGAGAACTGGTAGCCTTAGAAAATAGGAACAAAACTACTGGCATGGTTATTGCGGTTCCCGTCCCCGTAACCAAACCTTTATTATTTTGTTTGAGATTCTGGTAATCCCAGCTAATAAGGTCATACTATTTTAATTTGTTTGCACTCCATTTGCTCTTATTTCAAATACTGTGGTGTAGATGACTAATTATTGTACAGCTCACCATAGCGACATCGCATATTTATGTGTAGTAGTTCTCAATAAACGTCGATATCAAAATTTAACGCACGCACATGTTCTCACCGCACTGTATATCTTGCTCAATTCATAACGCGTTATTCTCTAATAAAAACATGTAATATGTCCCTGTGCTTCTATTCATTTAAGAGAAAGTAAGTTTACTTCAGAGCTCTATAAAATAGTAAGTCAGAGTTCCGCAGGATAATAAAAGTATATCAGGGCCCGTTTGCTCGAAGCGCTAACCGCGGCTAAAGTTAGCCGCAGTACCTAGGAGAGGGATCTTGAAATCACGTGACTGGCTCGGCAGGGATGCGGGGAAACATGGCGGTGCCCCGGTGAGTGAGCGCCGCTCGCTTTAAAACAAATATGTCGTTGTAGCTGTTATATTGGGCGCGTTAGTCAGCAACGAATGGTGCAGGAGGCTTTCGCTTTGTCTTACCTCACTTAAATCGCAAAGCATGAGCGGTGACCTCGCCGTATTTTTTTAGATAGTCTTTCGATTCTGGCCATTCCTAAGCCTAAATCAACGAGGTAGAGGGGCTTAGAGTGATAAACCGGAAGTTCGGAAGTGGCACCCCCCCCGGTTGCCGCCATGTTGTACGCAAAAGTGACCACTCGTCACGTCACCTCACAAGAGCAGTGACGTCATCGGTAAGATGGCAGCGCCCAGAGCTGGCGGATGCGAGTTTGTTCGGTGCGCGGTAGCCGTGATGTGCAGCTGCTTTCCGACGACTTCGGGCTTTTTCGTGCTCGCTGACGCAGGTATAATGTGAAAACATGAAGGAATGAGACTTTATACCCTTTTTGCGCAAGATCGCTCTTGATCATCTGGATATTAACGCCTGTGAGACAGCATCAGCCGTATCGCCGTACCGGTGCTCGGATTCCCGGATGTGTTCGAGGATCGATAGAACTTTGAGTGCTTTCAGCATAAAATTTTCGCATTCTCTTAGCTTTGTTTGAACGTTGGAATGTCTGAGAATCGACGCGAAATGTATGCGTCGGACGTAGGGCCTAGGGGAATTCGTTTCAGCCCTAGGTAACTGCATAATCACAGCCAACTTTTAGCGAGGAAGCTCCTGCGATCTTTACGTTTTGTACTTATCAACAATTTTACGATATAACTTCTAGCATAAAATATTCGCATTTTTCTAGCTTCGTTTGAACGTCTGAGAATCGAAGCGAAAGGTATACGTCGCGTTAGGGCCTAGGGGAAGTTGTTTCAGCCCTGCGTCACCGAATAACCATAGAAAATTTTGGCGTGGAAGCTCCTGCGATCTTTAACCTTTTGTGCTAATCGACGACTCTACATTCGATCGCTTTTCTTCCTTTTTTTGTGAGTGCGAAGTGCACACTTATTTTCAGCTGCGAGGATGACGTTTTATTGAGTGTGGGGATGAATAAATCGTTGCAGGCACCTGCTTCAAAGCTATTCGACTTGCTATAAGAACAACCGTTTTGGTGTACGCATAGATTAACTGCACATTTTTTTCTTTCGTAGGATTTATTGCAGCAATACTTTTTTTCATCAAGAGTGCATTGTATTAGTCGGTCAATTATTTACTTGTTCTAATTACCTGGACAAGATTATTCATATTTGTGTTCATCCCTTGCCCGAAGAGCAGTCTTGTTGAAAAATGTTGACTACCATTCCTTTCGGTCTCTTCAATAGACTTTTTTCGAAAGTGTGGGCTGCCTACACTTCGTGTCACCGTAACTTGGAAAAGGGCAACCGCCACAGCCCCCTCGAGCCAATCAGAGAGACGGAGTGAAGGTGTGTGACAAATCTGTGCAGACGAGCACTCTAATGATATGTTGTCATGTGCCTCTCTCCAACGTGCATATTGACTCACCGAGACTGTAGCCTTTGCCGTTTCCCAAATTGTGATGGAACGAATTACAGTAGCTACTACTCTAATTGCCCAAGGCCTTCATACTTTGGGCATTTGTTCAACAAGAGTGTTATGTCCGCCATCACTGTGAACTCGGCTGAGCGCCTATTGGACTCGAATGCTGCATTAGCGTTCGACGTGAACTGGGGCCCATTCGTGTGCTTTACGCCGAAAAAAAATGGCGACAGTCGTGTTGCTTGATGGGGTTTTGCAAAGGGTCTATTGTGTCATACGTATAGGAAGTGTCCTGCTATAAAGCAATGCATCAACACATACTATTAAACTAGATGCTCAGAGGTGTGTTTGTTTTTGCAATTAACAAGTTACAGCAGTGTGCTTTAATGTTATTATCATGTGTGTAGTTTTAAGTATCCTCTCTGGAATGCCTACAAAGGCCCCTGGAGGGAATAAATTAATAAATAACATTTTCACATCACTGGAGTTGGTTTTCGGATGTGCCACATGTTCAGGAGAAGTGGAACGAGTGCAGCCCAATGCAACCAGTCTGCCAGTCTGGTATGTCCCATTAATTAATATTGAGGGGTCAGAGATGCGAGTGTCCTCAAAAGGTCCAGCACGCGCGGTGAACACAATTCTTTGTGTATAGACTCTGAAGGCGTAAAGGCGAGCGGAAATATGTTTGTTTGGTTAGTGTATCAAATATGTTTATTTCCACTTGATTACATAATTATTGGTTCTTTGCAAATGGTTCCATAACGAGTTCTTTCTGCGACAGTCTTGTGTCAGGTGTTCAGTCGTAGTACCTGTGGTCTTTGTTCTCGGATGACGCCCCTGGCACGTCGGTGTTCAGTTTGGTCGAGTGGCAACTTTGACCGATTGATGCCGTCTTGTAATCATACGTCATGTGCGGCCACTGACATCTGATGCACTGAAGCTGCAGGGCTGGCTTCTAATCCGCAAATTTTCCTGGTAGTTTTCTGCATCAATGCAGCAAGCTCGGGCATATATGAATGCTTTGGCGTTGGGGTGTCTCGTTGAATTGGCATTGAATAGTAACGGGTAGCCGGTGGCGGTCGTAGTGACTTTGTGGCATAAGTCGCCCTCGGTTCGTCAGATGCCGCTTCGCTCGAAGAAGTCTCCAGTTGAATTGCCTGTCGAACTTGTTCCGAAACAATCTCGGCAATCAAAATAAAAGCCGGGCAACTGATGGCAGGAAGTAGCTTCCTGATCTCCTCCCGGACAACGTTGTGGATGATGTCGCGGATGCCTGGGAGGCTGGCGTCGAAGTTGCAGCTGGACGACTTGAGTATCGAGACGCTGGGGAGTTGTTGATATTGACAGGCTCGGGCCTGCAGTGTACATTCAATGTTGGAAGCCTCGGTGATATGAACCCTTCGACTGTTGTCGTGGAGTTGCGGACAAGGCTGCCGAAGGTGTTGTCCCTCACATGAGGGACATGGGATTCTTAGCTTCTTGTCTTCTGCAGCATCAGGGTTGGCGTGGGTGCTCGATCAGGCGCAAAACATCCTCCACAAAGGCGGTGATGCTCTCGTTGGGGCCGTGTCCTGGACAGAATCAGGAATTCGGCTCTCTCTCGTCAATGTTGGCTGATGAACGTGCACTTCAGCTCGATCTTGCAAACTTTTCACGACGTTAAGGAGGATTCGTGGTTCTCAAACCAGTGCCTGGCAGTTTCTTCCATGAGAAGTATAGGTTCTGCAGGAGCTGGTTGTCCGTCTACCCACTGTGGCGGGCGACACGGTCATATATTTCAATCCAGCTCTCGACGTCTTCATACACCTTGCGTGAAAGGGCATCGGAGTGCGAGGTGCGACGGGCATGCAAACGATGGTGGGAGCGGACGCGGTTTGCTGCTACAGGTTTGTCATTGTTGGCTTAGTCAGCTTCGGTTTTTCTGGCAAAAGACCGAATTCCGGTGGTTCTTGCTGGTATAGCAGCGACTGGCTCGGATTTCAGGTTCTTCGTGGTGTATTTCCGAGGTTCGTCCTTGTGGTACTCGCTCGTCTTGCGGTTTTTCTGCCGGGCTCGGGATAGGACTTGGTTCCCGGCTCGCCGGGGGTTTAAGACGCGGGATAATCCGCCACCCGTGTCTTGTTATCGGGCAACTCGGCTGAGGAGCCGCCAGGGTCCACACAGAGTGAAGGGCTATGGGTAAAGTGCGCAGCACCTCCACCAGAACATACGATGACAGCTGAGCATGGCCTGGAACTTTCCAGAATAGTAAATATTGATAGAAAATAGGACTGGAGCAAGCATCCGTGACAATATAACAAAACAGACAGAAGAGAGTCTATCCTGACCACTAAAGAAGCTGCACGTACTGCTTTAGTGGCATTCTGTCCGAATAAATCGTCTCCTTCGGGGTTTGGCGACTGCTGTGGACGAGCTGAACTGAAATGGATGTGGGACCACTTTTCTGGTAATGAGCCGCTGCAGACTGTCGTCGCAAAGCGGCGTGAACGGATGGACTGGGTAGGTTACACGCGCGATGAAATGTCCATACAGCTTGCAATTCGCGTAACGAGTGTTGATAAAACTTTTGTATCGACGAAATGTGCGACAGACCAGCGGAATCAATACCAACTGCAACACCTGTGCTCCGTGAAAGTGCACGTCTACGCCAGAACAATTTAGGAAGCAGCACAGCATCACCTAAAGCACGGCACAGGAACTACCAGCTTGAAGGCAGCTCTTCGGTGCGCCGCGCACCTGTGCTCCGTGAAAGTGCACGTCTACGCCGGAACAATTTGGGAAGCAGCACAGTATCATTTAGCACGGCACGGGAACTACAAGCTTCAAGGCAGCTCTCCGGTGCACCGCACAACCAAAGTGAGCCTTCAGTCATTTGAACGAAGCGGCACCACGATTGCACACTGCCAAGCACGACTCACGCAATTTCCGTCACTAAACTGTGTATCCAAATATATTGCACACGCTTCACTGCAGACCTCGAAGATTCCGATGGTCAACGAGAGCACAGAAACGTCGCCTTAAAATTTATCCTAGCGGTATCCGAATCAATCTGAGGTCCGAGCAACGTAGGGCCGATTGTCTCTTTCGTGGCAATATCCCCGTCGGTCACCAGCGAAATGCACACCGTTCCTCCATATTTTCACGTTATACCTACGTCAGACGCCACGCTGAACTCTGAAGTCGTTTTCGACCGGCCTCATATGACGGCTTCCGCGTCTGAAATCAACTCGCCGAGACGAACGACAACGAACAAAGCATCCGACAAGCTCCGGCCAATGCTCCGGCCCAGCTGGGGCCAGCCGCTGCATGGGCGCTGCCATCTTTCCTGTGACGTCACGTATTTGGTTTGGTGACGTGACGAGTGGTCAAATTTGCGTACAATGGCAGCGGCCTTATGGGGGTCACTTTCGAGTGCAGACCGGAACCCCGGTTTATCGCTCTAAGCCCCTCTACCCCGTTGGCCTAAATGAACGCGATAATTGTTGCATGGCAACGTCTTTGGAAAAGTGGATTGCCTTGGAAAGTGAAATGGCCAGAATCGAAAGACTATACTAAAAAATACGGCGAGGTCACTGCTCATGCTTTGCGATTTAAGTGAGATAAGGCAAAGCAAAATCCTCCTGCACCATTCGTTGCTGACTAACGCACCCGATATTTCAGCTACTGCGACATATTAGTTCCAGAGCGAGCGGGGCTCGCTCACCTGGGCACCGCCATATTTCTTCGCACCCCTACCGAGCTAGTCACGTGATTTCAAAATCCCTCTCCTAGGTACTGCGGCTAAATTTAGCCGCGGTTAGCGCTTCGAGCAAACGGGCCGAGACATGCAGTTTGCATTTGTATTTCTCTAACACGGTACAATCTTCCATACGATTTTTTTATTTCACCATCGAAATACACGTTTCACTGTATTACCGATACCGTGACACTATTAAGACCGATATATCGTGGTACACTTTGTGAGGAATGGTTGGCTTTTATGTAAAGGTTTAAAATGCTACATTAGGTTTGCTCAAGAGAGAGGTGGAGTGTTCTGTGAAGGTGGCTCTCAGGGTATGCTACCGTAGCAAATCAAGGTTCCTCCGGACTATTTTGTATCTAACCGTAAGTGACCTTTCTTTAATCAGCAATGGAAACAAGTTGTATTCTTGTAAACTATTATTGTAGATTACAATATCTAAGTGACGTCCAACCAATAAGACGAGAACGCCAGTGTGTTTCACCAGGCATGACGTCATAAAATGACTGCTAAAAGAAACGTTCAGAATTTACAAAAGCATGGTGGCATCACGAGATTACTTTGAAGGACACAAAACTGTTTAAAATACCCATGTGATTTTGCCCCAGAAGCATGAGGGAAAAACAACAACGTGATCCAGCCCTGATGAAAAGTGTCTGTGAACTCATTAAGAGCCGCTGCTCCCCTTCCCACTACGCCAACAGGAAGAGATTGCTCTGTAGGAAGCATATTTTTGGGAACACAAAACTTCAACATCAAAGCTCAGACAGCATCTCACAGTGAGTACTCGTTTGTTGGCTTCATGAAAAATACCGTAAATGTTTTTTTTAAGATTAATGTAGATTATGTTTTTTTTTCAAATGTTAGTTGACATACACTAGCGGTATACACCCAACTAGATATGCAAACTAGGGGAATATTTTTAAAATTTATGTATAGAGAAATATTATTTTCGTGTCTATATTTCTTTCCAGCAGAATGTATTGCTGTATTACTATACTAAAGAATTTTCCACTTAAAAATATATTTCTGATAACTATCGCAAGAACATTTTGTAATTGTGTTTTTCTCTCAATATTATAAGTGTCTTTGTCAGGTAGCCCAGTATTTGATTTTCCAGTATTTCTGCACAACGCCGGGCTAAATATGCCATCATGTTCCCAAAAGCATAATTGGTTCGTGTTGATAAATGATCTGTTCATTATGATGGCGCTTATGTAGCCCGTGATACCTTTGTTTTGTGAGCAAGCCGTCAATTTCGGCAGCCCGTTGTTGTTCACAGCGGCTATTACCTTGCGTCATTTTTTTAGATAAATAAAATTGTAAAAATTGAGCTTCCAATAAGTTTAAGAGTGAACTGAATCTCACCAGACAGTCGCTTTCGTTTATAATAGCAAGGCATTTCAATAGCGCCATTTTCGGTGGCGCACCAGGAACGACCACTCAATTCCCAAGTCCCTCTTTATTGATATCGACTCTCGGGTTGTCCTGCCGCCAGAGAGCCATACATACTCATCGAATAATCCATTTTCCCGGAGAGATGCTCCTGATTGACGACATTGGAGAGCATTCAGCGCGAACCCCACCATTATCTCGAGTTTGCCGCCCAGCACTTTTATATATCCTGGGAATCGCCGATGACGCAGTACTTTTTGGCTACTTCTTTACCGTTTGTTCTTTGACTCAAAACAATAAACTCTAGTTCACAAAGGATGGTTATCTTTGACATATTCGCATGTTTCTTGTTTTATTACACCAATGCTTTTCGGGAGTTGCCTATTGAAATCCACTGCTCAACTTTCGCTTCTTCAGCGACCACTCTCGCCTAGGCAAGATCGCGTCAAGCGCAACATATCTGGTCATGGTAATATTCATACGTGTACTTGTTCCCCTAAAAACACAAAAGATGTAAAGAACATCGAGGTAAAATATTGCACAATAAAACCTAGAGAAACGCAGGACGGTGGGTCGGTTAATTTAATGTATTGAAAACTATTTTCCTACCTTCTTTTTTTATAAAGATATCCGCACATTTACTTTCTTATTGTCTTGTGCCGCACTCGAAGAGCCACTGCCTGCATTCCAAAGAGTTTCGACAAGCTATAAAGTGAAGAATTTGCTCATGCCCAGTCAGAACTACGGCTTCCACGACATAAATTTCATCACGTCAAGTGTCTTGATCAGTGTATCAGGGAACATGTGCATTTTCTGTTTCTGTTTGTTCGTTTCTGTCCTACGTTTCTGTCATTACCCTTGTGATATCAGAAAGAATCTTTTCCAAAACAGTCTAATACGTGTTTTAGCGAAGGCCTTCAAGAATCCTTAAAAATATGGTGGTTAAACAAAAACTCTTTCCGGGAAGAAACCGCCAGCCACGGCGGACGTCGGAGATTGCCAAAATCATGCTAATTAGCAAAATTATTAAATACATTTTACCCATTAACTTTTAAGTTGTGAAGATGAACATATAGTTCCAGTGAGAAACTTGCTAATCACAATCAAAGACCTCTAAATCGAACCACTTTAGAAAGATATAAGGCGGGGGCAGCATTTACGGAGTTCTGAAAAAAACGCCATTTTGGACGCATTGCTAGGTTTCGGTTTCTTACCGGAGGGCATCTTTCCGCCCGTTGTCCCGCTCCCCGGTTGCGCAGGTGCAAAACCACCGTCTCGTCCCTTTTGTAGAATGGAGGGAAATATAGAGTGAGTGAAATAACCAGTCCCGATCTAAAATGGACCGTAAAGATCGCCGCCTGCACGTAGCAATCATAACTTTTCGTCAAAGGTGAATTTCACAGGTTGGTTTTATGTTGCAATATTACAAGGCGTTGCTTCCTCTCTGGAAAGAAATGGGGTCAATAAACTGGCCAGTGTCAATGGCGAACGGCGACGCAGATGACCGAGTAGAGTGGCGGGGTGGGTTTGACACACGTATTGATAGATGGCGTCGGGAGCAGCGTCGGAAGGAATAGCCGCCCAGCGAAAGAAAGCAGACGACACGCAGACGAAATCCGTCTGCAGCAAAAACGCCATTATTATGCAATCGGGTTTTTTTTTTCTTTAAGTTTTGGTACATTACAAAAATATTATGTGCATTTTAGTAGACCATGATCTTCGCGAGCAGTCTCCACAAGGACATAGCGCCATCTATCACTACGTGCTCCAAACGCATCCCGCCACTCGACTTTGTCGTCTGTGTCACCGTCCACCGTCGACCCTGGCAAGTTTTTTGGTCCTATTTTTTACAGAAAGGAAGCTACGCTTCGCAGTTTTACATGAAAAGACCGACATGTGAAATACATCTTCGAATAAAAGTTTAGTTTCCTATTTGCAGGCGCCGATTTTTACGGCCCATTTTAGATCGAGCCTGGTTGTTTCAGTCACCCTATACTTATGGTGCACGTGTGTTGCGTATCTCGGCCACCGGGAGGCAGGAACGCGGGCGCAAACATGCGCTCCGATAAGAAATCGGAACCTAGAAATGAGTGCCAATTGGGGTGGTTCTCATTTGAGGCACTTCGTGTTTTGACTTTCTTATTTGAACCTTCTCAAATCCTGCTTTTCAGGTTGGCCCACCGCATTTGGTCCGTTCTCTTTACATCCTTCGTGTTTCATCCACCAAGAAAAAACTTTAAAAATTGGGAGGGGAGGAAGGGGGGGGGGGGTATTCGAGTTTTCGGTGTTATGGCTTGGTCACCGCATATCCCCGAAAAAGCTTCTTCAAGTCACCCCCCCTCTCCCCGCAATCCCACTACACTCACACGTGCTTTGGTCCCACGGTTTGCCCAATGGTTTCTGAAATATGTTTGTTATGCTCTTGAGAAATGCAGCAAAGGTCAGAATCGATCGCTGGTTGGGTTGTACAGGATATGGTTGCGCAGGCGATGGGGAATTAAAACACCGCACTGCTCTTTTGTGTCAAAGCGGGGCTTCGTATATTCCCTTTTTCCCAGGCCTCGGGAGGGTGCACTCGGAGTGGTTCCCCTCCACCCCAAACTATATTTTTTAACCGAACTGCGGCTCACATTGCGAGTCGTCGGAGTCAATGCAGGGCTGAGAGCCATGTACCTTTCAGTCGGTAGCGTGAACGGGAACAAATGCAAATTGGACCAAATGCCAAGAGGCCCAAACACGAAAAAAAACAACGGTTTGGATGGTTTTTTGAAAGGTTCAAAGGAAAAGGTCCAAATGAGAACGGGGCAAAATAAGGGAGGGCGAAATGCGTTTACGACGTGCGGATGTACACCCAGTACAACTGAACTTTTTCTCGGAAGGCCGTAAAATGCTGCCCCCGTCGTATACCTTTCAAAAATAACTAAACTTACTTCTTTTCGATTAATGCTAGCAGTGAACTAGAAGTTATTGAGTAATGCGAGCTACAGGCTCAGCTCATACTTGCAGTCGAAGCTCAGAATGTGGAAAGTTGGCGTGGTGGCGCTGCGATCGAAGTGGCTTGGTTCGCCTGGATTTTCGTCGTCAACGTCGTCGTCGTCGTCGCTCGCCGTCCTGACATCGCGTCGCGACGAGGACGACGCCGTTACGTGACATCAAGTCGCCGTTGTAACGCGGTCGTGACGTCGCACCGCGTCGAGGACGACGTCGACATGGCTCGCCGACGCCGACGTTGAGGTCGCCGCCCCACGCCATGTCAAACGTCGATATGACGTCCACGTTAACGTCGTCCTGACGTCGCGTGATGTCGTCGTCAACGTCGTGAAACGTCGTTGTCGTCGACGATGACGTCGACGTCGTGAAGTTGTCGAGAACGTCGTCGTGACGTCGAGTTTCGTTATGTCAACAACGACGGCGACGACCTGATGCCAAGCGTCTTTATGACGTCTGTGTTGACGACAAGGACGCCGTCGTCTTGACGTCGCGTGACGTCGTCGTCATTGTCGTCAACATCAACGTTGACATCGATGTCCTTGTCAACGCGATATCACGTCAGAACGTAGTATTGATGTCGTGTAACGCGCGCTGTCAACGTCGACGATGACGTTGACCTCAACGCATCGTCGTGATGTCGCATGGCGTTGTGACGACACGTCAGGTCGCGGTGACGTTATGTATTGACGTGACGCCTGGCGTTGAATTTGTATAAAAAATATAGCCGGGGTCTCTCTTGTTTTTATGACCTTGGCCTGTGGGCCGGTTGAGTGCGGAGTTGGAACGCAACGCTTATTTCATTAAAAACGGCTGATAAAATACATGGTATAAAAATTATCTGCGCGCACTCTAAACAAAGCCCGTGCGTCTACTTTGCCGAACAACACTCGATGAGCCAATCAGCGCAACTTGCGGAGGCAGCTTATCGAATGACGATGCCAAAACATATGTTTAGACCAAAGAAGGCAGTCTGAGTTGTGATATTAAGCAATGTAAGTGTGACGTTTTGCGTTGCTTAATTGCACGACTCCGACTGCGTTTTTTCTTTTTTTGGTCTAAACATATGTTTTGTCATAATCATTCGCCAAGCTGCTCCGCACGTTTCGGTGATTGGCTCTCCGAGTGTGTGCGGGAAGGTAGACGCGCGGGCGTTTTTTAGACTGCGCTTGGTCAAGAGCTGATATTGTGGCGCTCGTTTACGCCTTGTTTCTGCAAATCCAAGCCAGCTTCGCTGGTAACGCCCTCTAATAATCTTTCCTCGTGCGGAGCTTCAGAAATAGCACTCCGGTGGCCGCACTGGTGGCCGCACTCATCCTTTCTAGTTCACACTAATTATGCTTAGCAAGTTTCTTATTGTAACCATATTGTTAGAGAGAAGACGACGGAAGTGGAGGCTGGCCAGGCGGCACGCGCTCTTAGTCTAGTAGTAAACAAGACTCGTCAGCTCGGAACATTTTCAATATCAAATACCCATCCCTCATTAAATTAACTCTGTCTACACATAGAAATGACTTAATGAGGGATTGTGTTAGGGTGTTTATAAAGACGATTTAATGAAGGACTGGAGACTTGATATTTCAGGTGTTCAGAGCAACGAGTTATGGACCACAAGCTGAGAGCGCGCGCCGCCTGACCAGCCTCCGCTTCGTCGTCTCTCTCTAACAATATACTTATGTTCACAACATAAAAAAACTTATTAGTAAAATTTTAGCTCAACATTAAGTTAATTAGCTAACTGGTTCGTTTGCTCCAAGGGAAACCGCCGGCCTACGGATCCCCAGGTGTCGGGTTCGAATCCCGGCTGAGGTGCCCGGAACCTGACGGGGGCTTATTGCGGAGAAGGCGACGTGTAACCGACCTTTCCGTTGCGTGTAGAGCCACTTAATAAGTTACGGTTAGAGTATAGGCACTCTGTTTACCGATAATGTCGTGAGCGCCGCCATCTTGGTCCTTGTGCAAGAGCAGACGCAACTGCCGATCGTCATGATTCAAAAGTGCGACTTCCTCAGCATTCAGATTCGGTCGTTAGGAAGCCCATGTAATATCGGTTTGCTTTTTCGCGAACTGTGTAAACATATTGTAGAGGACGGAAAAGTCGTTTCCTGGGATTTCACATAAACCTTCAGGTAACTGACAACCATGATTTTAAGCCACACAAGTATGAGTACTAGTGTCATTATTTTGAAGCGCTGCTTATTTAGTGACACTAATTACACGTAAAAAAGTCCTTGATTGTCTAAATCAACTCCCCAGCCCTCCGCTGTGGCGTGCCAGATGCTCTTCGTTGCTTTGGCATCGTGAGAACTCCAAATTTGACTTTAATATGACTTTAGCCAGCTATAGTTAGTGTGTTGCCTTTGACGTCTGCCGTGGGTGTCGTTTGCCGGAATAGTTGTTTTTTTGTCTTTTTCTCAGCCAAGCTATTTTTGGTTGGACTGGTCCAGGCGAGCAGGTTGAACACGAATACATAAAATGTCACTGCCAAAATAAAATCGTTGCTAAATGAAGAGTGGTTGTCCTGCGCTTGTCTTCCGTGTCTTATTTTTTCACTTTAATCTATTTTTGGTTATTTTTGAAAGCCTTCGATAAACACGCACCTAATAGGGTGTTTGATTTTAATTAGAACATATTTATTTTTAAACAGACGTGAAAGATAGACTGATTCGGTGTGTGCAGGTAGTTTTACGCCTAGGTGGACATAATAACAAGGCGCTATTTCTAGCGATAATTTGGATAATCAACTAAAATGTGTCACTAACTTTTCTTATTAGTTGAATATAAATACATGGTGTTGATTACAAACTTGCTATAGCGTCATCAAGAACTATTAAATCATGACAATTTCAGATAGATTTGAACCACGTGGTAAGCACAGGGGTGCGCTAACGTTTCCTGTCCTGAAAAATGAGCAAGATTGGTGGTCTAAAAACGTAGATGAAAAGATTATCATCCGCGATTTCACACCGGCAGCGTTGCGCATGTTGCATGAATCGAAACTTTACGGGAGTCCTGCACTTATCACGTGCCTCAAATTCTGCTGAGACTCGATCAATTTAATCATTTGTTTTAATGACGCTCAGCAAGTGTCTAATTAAAATAATGTTTTTCTTCATTAATTAGAAAGCTATTTAAAACATTTTAGTTAATTATCAGACTCATCGTGATGTAGAACCCAACTGTTTTGCCCCCCTCCTCCCTCACCCTGGTCGTATAACACACTTGCACAGACCTCATTTGCGTATTTTTCATGACTTTTTTGTCTGTTCGAATTACAAAATTACACATCCTGTACCTACATTGTAAAATACGGCACACCCAAGTGCCGTATTTGACGTAAAAAATAACACGAGCTGCGCAGCCGGCCCAAGTGCTGGCTGCGTAGTTTTTTGTTTCCAGGCTAAGTCTTCATGTCCTTAAGAACTGTTTGACCATTTTAGGCCATTCTTATTTCCATTGACTTAAGGAAACAATTTTCATCCCGAAAAAAAAATTATATTTAGCATTTGCATAACCTCTTGCTCTTAGTGTGATTATGAACAATTAGAAGATAAACACACCGTCTCAGATATCCAGAATGGTGTTTGCGTGTTTAACATTTTATTGAAAAGCCTCAAAGATATTTCTTGTGTACGTACTTGGTTTTTAATATTTCATATTTTTCATAGAAAAAGAAAATAGGCGCATGCGTTCCCTATAAATACAATAGGTACAATTATTTAATAAAGTACACTGTAAAATATTCACCGAATTCGAAGTAAAATGCGACATGCCTTGTTCTATCATGGTAGAACTTGAACAAGTCCCTGTTCATCAATGATTCATATTTGCGAGCACAAATATATTACTAGAAATAATATATTGCTCAAAACTATCAAGTGGCCTATGGCTACGAAATTTTTTCATTGCTAGCCACAATTTCGTTTTACTTTTCAAGTAATGTTTCAGCTCAGCTTCGCCAGTTCTTTGCGGATTTTTTTTCTTTTTTTACGTCTGCTTATTTACAATTGTATTCACGCGCGTCTGCAGGCACAATAAAATTAGAGATTTAGAAGCATCTATATGGCTGTAGTAAAAGGAACAAGATAAATATCCGGACATATTAAAATTTGTATTTCTTTCCTTTTTTTACCCGAAATTTTATGTTTGTCGAAACATCCTTGCGAAGGCGCTGGAGTAAACCTGGTCGAAAATGTGCCTTGTCCTCGTAAAGTAAACCACTCATTTCAAGCCCCACAGAAGTGCAGTACGCGCTTAGGTTTTTTTTTATGAATATCAGTCAGCTCAGGTACTTCACGACAGGGTCTAACTGACTGTGTAAGTTTTAGAAGTCAATTTCTGCTTTGAATTTCAAAATTGTTATCCTGTTCTCATTCACGCATGCATGTTCTCTTTAGAAGAGAACATTCATACGAAGAAACTCAGCCAGAAGCGGGATCGTAATTCATTATTTTACGTTATTATCATCTCTCGGAATGTTTTTAACTTATTGGTTTATTTTTTACAACGACTTTTAATGAAATTTTTACCTGTCTTTTATTATCGTTACCTACAATTCATAATGTTTTATGATTATGAGAGAATATGCAAACTGACTTGCTTATACTCTTTGAGTAATAGATGAATGATGCGTGATATGATGTGTTGCATAAGGTTGTTAATGGTGTTATTGATTTTACAGCGCTACTAAACAGTATACTGTAAACGAAAAATTTTCGCAGGGACCTCATTTTTGCGAATTTCGCGAATCGCCTACAATTCGCGAAAAATACGTCCCGCGAACAATTCGGGCAATATGTGAACGCTACTGAAGCTACACTGGATTCACGAAAAATTAGAACCCGCGAATAATTTCAAATTTTTCAGCTTTGGCCCGATTCGCAAAAATTTGAGCCCGCGAAAATTTAGTCTTTTACAGTATTTAAGTGTTCTTCAGAGGTCTAGTCGTGTACGATAGGTGTTTTATACTCTTGTTTAACACAACACGTATACTTTTCTCCTCTACAACTGGTTTTCAACAAATCCGATACGATCACGGTATTTCTTGTTTTGTTGACCAGTGCTCTCTGCTGGTGTATTGCATTAATGGCCTTCTCCTGAGTGGAGACGTTGAAAGAAATCCAGGACCGCCCAAAAAGAACAGCAAAAAAAGTGAAAGCCGTTTACAACTCCCTGTAACGCCGAATTAGAGCGCAGCTCTTGAGGAGGAGGAGGGAAGGTACGGGGGGGGGCAAGTGACTTCGGGGGAGAGGGGGGTCACGTGGCCTCAGGGGGTCACGTGACGTCACTGATGACGGCATCAATGATGATGACGATGACGATGCCGATGCCGATGACGTCATCAGTGATGATGCCGATGACGATGCGGATGCCGATGACGTCATCAGTGACGTCGCTGATGACGGCATCGGCAACCGTATCGTCATCGTCATCATCGTCACGTGACCTCGGGGGTCACGTGACCTCGAGCGGTTACGCCAACGGCGACGCCGACGCCGACGGCGATGGCGACGCCGCTCAAGCCGGAAACGGGCGTAAGAGCTGCGCTCTAAAAACAAAACATGATACGCTGTGGCTAGCGTTACGTCCGGACGGAGCACTGAAACGCGTATACCTAACCCTCCCCCCCGCCCTCCTCTCTCTCCCCCGTGAACCTAGGGAAGGCGGAGATTCGGACGTAACTTGGGTTACGTCGGACGTAACGCTAGACACTTCGAACATGATAACGTAGTTTCTAAGTCCTGTTCCAGTAACAGCTCGGTTTCAGAGGACTTGAGGGCTGCTAATTCGGGTGAGAGCGATAATGACGGAGGAGATATCGAGAGACAACCCACAGTTTCGGATATGTTTGCTGAATTGCTGGCTGGCCAGAAAAAGCATGGCTCAGGACATAGCTGAAATCAAATTATTCCATCAGTCAGTTAACTCCCGATTTGACGCTCTTGAAGCACGAGTGGCTGCCCTTGAGTCGTCTTCCGCCACGCCAAGTGACCCTTGTACATCTTGTGACAATCTGCTTATAGAACTTAAGTCATTGTCTGGCGTGGTAGACAGACTCGTCTCGAGGAATGACGACATGGAAAACCGTTCGCGTAGAAATGATCTAATCTTGCATGGCCTCACGGAAAGGGCAGACGAAACTAGTGAGTCATTACTTTCTAACATATCAGAAATATTACTCGGATAAACTGAATATTAACTGCCCACGTATTGAAAGGTGCCATAGAATAGGTCGGAAATACGACGATCGTTCACGTCCTGTCAATTATGAAACTCATTGATTTCCGCGAAAAAATGGAAGTATTGAAAAATTCTTCCAAGCTCAAGGGTTCAGATATTCGTATATCGGAAGACTTCTCTGTTCATGTCCGTTCTGTTCGAAAGAAAATATGGGATGCATCGGCCTCTTTCCGCGACAGTGGCTCCACCGTCCGCCTTCGATATGATCATGTGTTCATTAATAATGAGCGATATAATTGGGATGATAAAAATAACACTCAGGTTAAGTGTTCCGAATACACCGCCCAGGCTGCTACCACCGCCCCATCTACTGATGGTCGTTGACTCGGCCGCGGTTTAAAAGACGGTTTAAGTGACAATCTTTGTGTCTTGAATGTTAACGCCAGAAGTTTAGTAAATAAGTTCCCTGATTTTCTGTCACTGATTTCTTCCCGCTCTGCTCACATTATTGGAGTCACTGAAACATGGTTACATGATGGCATATATGACACCGAAATTACACCCTCTGGTTTCTGCGTGGTTAGAGGTGATAGGAAGTACGGGCGTGGCGGTGGCGTCGCACTCTTTTCAAAGACCAATATTAAATTTTCAGTAATACAGGGTCCTCCCCAGATTGAATCAGTGTGGTGCAAACTTAATGTGGAAAATATATCTTTAGTTGTTGGCGTTGTCTACCGACCTCCCGGCTCTCCCATTGATCAGTTACACGCTTTATGTGACTTTATGTACGAGCATAACCTGTCTTCTTCCAATTTAATATTAATGGATGATTTTAATTTACCAGGCATCCAGTGGTCGTCTTTTTTGCTATCTGGTCCTGACGTTCAAATATGTAGAGAGTTACTGAACTTTTCGTTGTCATTTGGTTTAAAGCAGATTGTTCAGGAGAGCACGAGAGAGTCGTCAGTTTTAGATTTGGTCTTTCTTAGTATACCTCTTCTAGAAAACCGTTTTGAATGTGAAGTCGTTGACGGTATATCAGATCATAAGGCAGTCTTTGTTTCTGTCGCTTATTCTGTTCCTAAAACACGTTTTGTTTACCACACTTTTACTGATTTTAACCGTGCCGATGACGTGTCCATAATTGACTCATTAAGCTATTCCTTTGAAGTGTTTGAACAACTTAGTATTTCCAGTGACGTGAATGTACTCGTTAGATTTTTTGAAGACTTGGTTAAATCGTGTATCCAGCGATTTGTGCCACTCAAAACTAAAAAAATATAACATTGTCACTCCTTGGATAACAAGGGAATGATCTGCATTTATCGCGACGTGTCGGCAGACTGCGGCGTGGAAAACGTTGCGCTGACCCTGTAAAGACTGCTCAGTTTATTCAAGCTAAGGAGGAACTCCGACTTAAAACTAATTCCGCGAAAGACTTCTATTTCCGTGTTACATTGCAAAACTTAATAAAAAGCAACCCTCGAAAATTCTGGAAATCTATTTTACCAGGCAGCACGACTTCAAACTCGTTTATAATTAACGACGTAACTACCATGGACGCGCTGACAATCGCTACAGCGTTCAATACATACTTTCAGTCAGTATTTACAGTTGATAATTTCGATAGTTCCTCCTTTTACTCATGTTTCGCAGTCTGCGGTTGACGACATAGATGTGAACGTTCGGGGTGTACTAAACCTGATTTTGAAGTTAGATACTAAAAAAAGTCCTGGTCCTGATGACATTCCTAATTCATTTATTGTCCGGTACTCCCTTTGGTGCAGTCGGTATCTCACGGTTATTTTTCAGAAATCACTGTCAACGGCCACAGTTCCTTCATCTTGGAAACTCGCAAAAATCATTCCCGTATACAAATCTGGCAACTCACAATCACTGTCAAACTACAGACCAATTTCTATAACGTCACATTCATGCAAATTATTGGAACATATTGTCTACAGGCATGTTATGGAGTTTCTCGAAACTAACAATATTTTATGCGATTTCCAACATGGTTTTCGACGCGGTTATAGTACTATGACACAACTAACAGAATTTGTTCATGATATCGGTCAGTCTCTTGATATCGGTAATCAAGTTGATGCGATATTTATAGATTTGTCAAAGGCTTTCGACACAGTTCCTCATTTTAAACTTCTACACAAGCTTAACCTAATTCTAAATAATCATCACCTGGTCAACTGGATATCCAGTTTTCTTTCTCGTCGGTCACAGTTTGTCTACTTTAACTCATCCAAATCTAGTACAGTTGATGTATCATCAGGTGTTCCACAAGGATCAGTTCTTGGACCGCTACTCTTCTTGTTATACATCAATGATTTGCCACGCTATATTTCCACTAAGATACGACTTTACGCTGACGACTGCGTACTATATCACGTGATAAACTCCTCCGATGACCATATAACTCTTAACAATTCTTTTGTGAATTTTTGTACGTGGTGTAAAACCTGGCAAATGAACCTAAACTTTCGTAAAACCGTTTTTATGACCTTTTCTAGGCGTTCATCACCTTCTGTGTTTAATTATTCATTTGACGGGTTATGCCTAGAAAGAGTTTTTGAATATAAATATCTTGGCCTCCTTTTCACGCCAGATTTATCTTGGTCTAAGCACATTGATACGACATGTAACAAATCTCTTAAAAGACTTGGATACCTGCGGCGTACCTTACGTGTGGCACCTCAAGATACTAAGCTTTTAACTTTTAAAACTTTGATTCGCCCAATCCTCGAATATGGTTCTATTATTTGGTTTCCCTACAAACAGTCTGATATAAATAAAGTCGAATCAGTTCAAAAGAAATCAGTACGTTTTATTTGTCGTCGGTATGACAGAAACTGTTCTCCTTCTTCTAACCTTTCCGTGTTAGGCCTAAGACTTCTTTCTGAGCGTCGTGGTATTGAGCGCCTAAAGTCTTTGTATTTCATGATTAACTCATCACGTTTTGACTCTTTAGATAGCTACATAAAGTTTCTCAAGCCAACTGCAACTAGGAGCCACCACGAATTAAACATTTTACCTTTTCATCCTCGTACTGATATGTTTAAATACAGTTTTTTCCTCACACCATTGAACGCTGGAATTTGTTACCAGGAAACATCCGATCACTACAACCAGATGAATTTCTGTGTGCCGTTGACAGTGGTCCATAGTGATGTCTGGACCGTCTGTGTATAACTCCGCCCACTCCTGCCATAGCCCCACTGGGGCTGCAGTATGTATAAATATAAGTAAAAAGCCTAAATATATTTGATATTAATATTTTTGGACACAAAACAAATATTTAGAAAGTGCATGGACGTCCTCCTTTCAATATAACATGTCCTGGTTTGTTCTTGTCATTTAAAGTTTTATAATTTTGACGTAGTTCACCTCTAAAAAAGAGTATAACTGGTCATGTGGAACTCAAAATAAAGCAAATGAATGAATGAATGATTACATTTCTTTTTATAACCGATGGCAGTGGGCTTCCGATTTTGGAAGCAAGTAGCGCAGGGTCAGCATGAGAAGAAATTATAAACAACTAATAATAATAACATCGAAATTAAAAAAATAATAGTCTCGAACAGTTGAAACAGAGAAGTTGTTTTCTAAAAATAGAAGTAAAATTATACAAAATGTATTTTCAAAAGCCGCAATGATAAAGTGTGCTACGGTTCAGACTACAAAAGTAAGGTTGAATGAAAACAAAAGAATCAGGTTAACCTCCCTACATTCTCATAATATTGATTTGTAGAATAAGCTTCGATTTTCTTAGGATAAAACTTTTTTACAAATAGTGAATAAAAATCGAGTAACTATCGCCGTTCTAAGCAACCATAATTTGTTTCTATATTTCGTTTCGTGTCGCAACTCAGTGTTTATAATGTACACTCGTGGAGATCAGGCATTTCTTTATTGTGATGTACAACATTTCAGGTTTAACTCCAAAAGAGCCTGCGTTCTAAACTTGGTCAGTATGTCTTTTTTGTTGAATATATATTTCTATGCTCGACTTTGATTCAAACTGTGGCTCGTTGGCCTCACAACGTAAATTAATTCAATCTTAATTAGTGTTCAAGAAGTGCTCGAAGGCACAGAGCACAAAAAAGAAACACAACCAGAAAATGAAAATTACAATTTATGCATTAACAATAAAAATAAATTAAAAACATTACAGTTCTAAAACCCTTAGAGTTGTGATAGGGGATGAGGTGATCGTTTATAAACCAGCATATATAACGACATCATTGAGGAAGTATTGATATCTCAAAATTTGCAATGCTTTTTCAGGGCATCATAATTAAGGCCATTAGCTGCTCATCAGCCCACAAAGCCAACATTTCACCATGATGATAGTGATTTAAGGCAAGTTATTTATAGCTTTTGCGCTCTTTCGAGGTACCAATTTTTGAAAACTTGTAAGTATTTTGCTTTCTTATCTTGCTGGGATTACATGTGTCGAAATTAACAGATTAGTCAATTGTGTAAGACAGGTGCACAAACATTTCATAATCAATTAGCACGTTGCCATAGGTCAATTTCTAAATAAATGTTTCTATATGTATTGCACAAATTAGACGACGGGACAAGTATTTATCATTTTTTCAATATACTAGGATCTTTTTGTTGTGACATGTCAATTAAAATATTTGATTTTTGTGTTTTGGTCGAAACAAAATGGTGTAAAAGGTATTCCAGCAAAGTGAAGCTCCACCATCAATGTGATCATTTTAAACAAAATATATTTTATGAACGGCACCAACATTCTACTTGAAGCGGAAATAAATTTTTCTGAGAAATGGTAATTCAACTTTTTTATTATGAAATCAAGTTAAGATCAATTCCAAACCATTATGCTACATCAGATCATTCTTCATTGTGAATAGCCGGGACTGTGATGTAAATTGGGGTAGAAACCGTATCACGCATACAAGTACACCGCTGGCTCTGAGTACGACTGCAGTGACTACGATTCAGGTAGTTTAGACTAGTAAAGAGGTAATTAAGAGTTACTAATAGAGTTCAATGCCAAAATCTTGGGGAGTTCGCAACCTGCTTAAGATCCGCCGGCGTCGCCTGCCGGAAGAAAACCGACATTTGTACTCCCAATTCGCCGGTATGTGAACCCAGCGGAATGGTCTAAAAAACTTGCTTGAATGCAGTAAACGACTTTGTTGCTCGACAGCTCAATATTTCGTGAACTCCTCTCACCTCAGTGCCTGGCCGTGGATAGGCCTAGAAATGCCCTGATGTGCACTTCGTCATCATTAAAGTTAGGATATAAGTCGACAATACTCAGAATAAAGTCGGCCAGAGCTGCGCAACTTGGAAGTCAACGTTCCCAGCAGATGGCTAGAGACCCACATTACTGTTCCAAATAGGCGCTTTTCAGGACGCAAATGTTTATCGAAGTACGACAGCTACGCTTCTTTTCCACGACTGTGCAGATATCAACTCTTTCGACATGATTACTGACCCGAATGTGTGGCTTTCTGGATGCATTTTCCGGCCGGTCTTTGGTGCTTTGAAAATTGATCCGACTGCCACTTCGATGTCTTCGAACCAATAAGCATACCAAAATGTCTGGTCACTGTCATGAAAGTGTTACCTTGCACTATCAGAATGTACGTGGTCTTCGAACTAAACCAAATATATTTTCAGCTAGTGTGAATGCGAATAACTATGATATATATTGTTTGACGGAAACGTGGCTACAGGCCAGCCAACAGTCCCTTTTCTGAGTACTTCGGTAACAACTTCAGCGTCTATCGCCATGACAGGGACGTTGTTAAGTCCGGCAAATGTTTCGGAGGCGGTGTAATGACTGCTGTAAATGCAGATTTTGTTTCTTACCGAAGAGAAGACCTAGAGGATTACGACGAGCGTGTGTGGGTTGAAGCATCGATGAAAGATAAAGAAAATCTACTGATTGGTAACTACTATTTTCCTCCAGATTCAGTGCGTCGCATTTTCTGCACAGTTTCAATACGCTTGAGACAAAGTTAGACGCGTGTCGGCATCGTGTTGTTCTTCTCGGGGATTTTAATCTTCTTGGTGCCATCTGGGGATCCCAGCATGTAGGTTACAGGAGTCTTGCGTCGACAGGAAAGGCCGGTGTGCTACTTGACTTTCTCAGCTTTAACTGCCTTTCGCAGATAAACAATTAAAAAAAAACTCTGCGGGTAACGTATTAGACCTGTGTATTACTAATGACATGGACGCTGTAATTTCGTCAGCTGACGCTCCAGTGGTTTCAATAGATGTTTGGCATGAGCCGTTTGTAGCAACTGTAAGGTTGCCTTTTCAGTTTAAGCCTACGGGCAACTCTTTTTTTAACTTTAGGTGGTGAAATTCTCTGGGTCTTTATCGTCACTTCACAAACCGGGACTGGTCTTTGGTTTTAACTGACCCTGACGTAAATTCAGCTTGTGACGCTTTCACCCAGCTTGTAACAGATGGTGCAAAGCGTTTTATTTCGCTTAAGACAAATAAACAACAGAGGTATCCATGGTGGTTTTCATGTGAACTGAAGTGCAAAATAAAATAAAAATCTGGGTTTCATCGTCAATACAAACGTTGCAATGGGGACATGTGGTATGCGAAATTTAGTCGTGCGAAAGCAGTGGTAAAGTTTCTTTATCAAAGAGACAAATAAAACTTCACGACCAACACTCAGAATGATTTACTGAATAATTCTAACAATGTTTGGAATTATAAAAAAGATGCACTGTAAACGGGAGCCAGAAACGTCACGTTGACGAATGATACCGGTTTTCCCTCCGACCCCGCTGTTGTATGTGAGTTGTTTCCGTCATACTTTTCAAGCGTCTTTATACATGATACACAATCTGAAAACTCACGTACAGAAGCGAGTAATGGTGCTGACTTTGCGAAGACTGATAGCGTCCTCGGCACTTTCAGCATTGGTCATGCAGCTGTGGAAAAATGCGTTAGACGTCTGAAACCAAAACTTTCGTCCGGTTTTGATACCATACCATATTTATTGTTAAAGGCTGTTCGGATGCTTTTGTACATGTCTTGACTTACCTTTTTAATTTGTCACTTGAAAATTACATTTTTCCAGAGAAATGTAAGTCAGCAGTTGTAGTGCCAATTTTCAAATCAGGGAACTCGTCAGATGTTGCAAACTATAGACCTGTGTCATTACTGTCGTCATTTTCAAAGCTTTTTGAGAGCGTGGTAGAATTGCATCTTTCTAGTCATTTTAAAGAAATTTTAAACGACTCACAACATGGCTTTATTAAGTCTAGGTCCATGGAAACAAATTTGACAAACTATTTCAGTTGCGTTGGTCCTGTCGTCGCCAACCGTGGTCAGGTCGACGCAATTTACTTTGACCTCAGCAAGCCATTTGACCTTGCGCATCATGAACTATTACTTTACAAACTGTGAAAATATGGAGTTTTTTGCCGTTATGTCTGTGGTTCAAAACATACTTGACCGGACGCATTAACAGAGTTCGTGTTAGTGGTGATTTATCGAGATCATACATATGTCCTTCTGGTGTTCCCCAGGGTTCACCTCTGGGACCTTTGCTGTTTAATATTTTTTGTTAATGACCTTTATCGTAGTGTAAAACATTCCAAATTGCTCCAGTTCGCCGATGACATTAAGATCTACAGACATATCAAATCGGATGCTGATTGCGAATTTCTGCAAAAAGACACATCTGCAATCTCGTTATGATGTGAGATGCAAAACTTGCGTTTAAATAGGAAAAAAAGCTTGTCATTTTTTTATCGGGCAAAATAAAATGTGTTCTAAATTTTTTGGAAAATCTAAAAAAGAATGAATAATTACGTCGAGTGGATTGTGTGCGGGATTTGGGCGTCTATGTAGATTCCACCCTCAGTTTTGATGCACATTTGTCATATTTGGTGAGTTGATGCTTCAGACTTTTAGGTTTGTTTTCGAGAATAACCCGTGATTTCAAGAAGCCCTCGTGTCTTGTCAGGCTTTACACCTCTATTGTGCGTTCAAAACTTGAGTTTCGCTCCGTGGTCTGGAACTGTTTGAGTGCGGCAGGCTTTGAGAGGTTAAAACATGTTCAGAGGAAGCTGGCACTCATTGTGTACGACCGTTGTTACGGTCGCCAGATTTTTTAGTCACGAGTGGGTGTTACACAGTATTGCAGACATTAGTAGCTCGGCGAAATTTTTTAGATTATGTATTTTTGCACAAAGCAGTGCTTAGAACATTAAGTTGTTCTGATCTCTTGATCCGTTCCAAGCATGAGCAGTCGCAACCCCAACACGTTTTATGTGCAAGACCTTTGTTTACTTTCCCCCATGTTGTGTATTCAAAATAGTTTTAATACACTCAGCGCGGAGGTTGATATCTTTGATAGTGAAGGCTCGTTTTAAAATGCCGTAACCATTCAGCTTCATTAGGATCAATGTTTTCGTGTTTCCTCTTTTGTACAAAGAGTGTATTTGTGTGTACCAGCATGCACGCTTCGGCTTTTCCTGGACACAAGAAAGAAAGAATAAAGACAGAAAGAATACCTGCCGACCTTTTTATTCTGAAGTTGGCAAACCCATCGGCAAAGTGCGAATTCTCCAACTACTAAGACGCGTGCAAACGGCAATTAAAAACAAACAACCAACTCCGATGTGGAGCGGCCGGAACAATGTCGGTTAGCTTCGACCGATAGCCGGCGTTTTCTTCAGATCGCTCTCGTTTGGTACCCACTGATATCTAAAAGCTGCTTCGTGCGAAAAATCTGCTAACATGAGCGGATATGTGCCTTCCTATATTTGTTCCTGCGCCCTACAACTCGGTGCGAATTCCTCTCACCCCATCATGAACATATAGCATGGGAGAACACATAAAAAGGCAGTCACTAACAAGTTTTACAACGCACAACGCCATCCGTGCCGCGTCTATAACAAAATCTCTTAGATTACTCGGTGATTCTCCTTAGTGCTGCCAGCAGATAAGCTACGAGTGCTTCGGCAGTGAGCGCGTGAACTTTGTCTCGTTTTCTGCGCTGAAAATTAATATTTTGGGTAGATATATTTTGAATGTCTGAGGTTCTTGGTGTCTGCCACCTTTTGAATGTGCAGTTAAACGCTCGTTGAGAAGAGTGTTACGTAGTTGCCGCCAGGCGAGCACTGCTGAATCTACAGCGGGGCGCTGTGATCACTCGATAAAATTTTAAAAGAACAAGGTTCGATAGCGCGAGCGAGTCTGCCGCCTACAGTGTTCATGGAATAAACCATGATCAAAGTTCCCTCTCTCTTCGCTTTACCACAATGAGCTGATTGAATGAGAAGGCTAAACTTAAACTATCTTTTAAGCATAAAAAGAGGGATAATTTGTACCTATAGTTTCTCTAATTTCATAAAATGAGTTTCAGCTAAGGCGACGTAGACACAATGGCCTATAATGGTCATCGGTTATTCATCAGCCTTAGCAAAAATAAGCCTAATTTTTTTTTCCGTTTAAGCCAAATATTATTTTCGATTACGTCATATCTTCAGTTTCTTGCATGATGCCAGAATCCTATCGAAGGCGGCGCAAAATCGTCATTTAACTTGTAACTAGGTTCTATGTCAGTCAGCATAACTTACATTAAGTTGCATATGTTATCTGATTTCAAAGTAAAAGACTGAACCTGGTCCTATTGTAAAAAGCTAAATATGAGAATTTTAGACTTTTGCAGGGTAAAAAGATAAACTATTCGTCACATCCTTAGTTGAAAGTAAATACTGTTTATTTCAGGCCTTCAGTGCCAAATAAAAATTGTGTTAGTTTATATTACAGCTGGTCAAAAACAATACTCAACAGTTGTCATGCAACATTCCAGACGATTGTCGTCAGATATGAACTATATAAAACTTGAAAGAACAAACAAAAAATGCCGTTTCACAGTCCATTGAGCAAGCGTATGTAAAAAAAAAAGAAAGAAGTAACAGGAGAAAATTGCGTACTTGCTACGAGGAATGTGGTAACGAAAAGTTTCCATCTAATTAGTTTTCTTTTAAAAAAAACGTGAAGCAAAAAACGTGTGCTTGCGATGTTCTGGCAAATATTTGATTACTTCCCTGCCGAGTTATGCTGACTAGCATATAAAGGGCGCACACGGGGAATTCAGACCTGCATCATCAAAAATTGAAAGGACGAGTAAAGACACCCATTAGCAAAGCCAACCGCGTCTAATTAAATGTGAAGTTGAAGCAGCAAACTAAAAATAGTAAGACGCAAAACTACATCTATAAATAATTCATTCATAAATATCAGCCACCGCTGCAGATCATCAATCCACTTTCATTGTCTAGCCCCAAAACCAAACTTCCGACGAAAAGTTTAAAAAGAACTCAAATTTAATTTGGACTTCGTGGGATTACGCTAAATATAAGCTATATTCTGGCGATACATAGTCTTTATATGTCATATTTTATCACTTGCCTACATACCAAAAAGAGTAGGATTTTAGTATTGATTTATTACCCTGTTGTGGGGCAAGAAAATCTCAAGAAGCGAAAGTATTCAGGAGACCTGAAAAACATCCTAATCTAAACCCTTAAGCAAGGATAAGTAAAATACCGGAGAAGACAACACACAATCTCAAACGCAGCTGTGTTTATTCGCAAGGGAACAATTTCACATAACCTAGACGGAAATGTTTTTGCTGGGTAGCTTGGTGGCGGGTGTTTGCTGGTAGTGTGTGTGGTGTCTGAGTGGGGGTCAGTCACTCTGGCTCAGTTGCGCCAACATTGAGGCAGCATGTATTTTTGTCTTCCCTCTTTCCCGTCTATGCGGACGTCTGTAGGTTTTGGTTCCCTCGCGAATAAACTCAGCTTTTTTCAAGATTCTGTGACGTTTCTTGTGTTATTTTATTTCTCCTTGTCTAAGGGTTTAGATTATGAAGAAAATGTGTGTCTCAAATATGTGAAACAGTTTTTTTTACTACATCTGCTTATGTTAACAGTACAGTAATATTTGAATGTGAGCATATCCGAAGAAGATCTCTCTGCTAAGCAAATAAATAGACTGACTGAAAAAAATTTAAACTCTAAGCAAGTTTTAATAAAAGCGAAATATCCTACGTTTCAAGACCAGCTCAGTGCCTTGGTAACGAGTGACTATGGGTTGGGCGAATTTTTTTGTCGTCTTCATCTATATCATCTGAGTACTTTTCCACTTCATCTTCATCAAGAATATCCAGCGGTGGAACCCGGTTCGGAAGGTTGCGGCCGTCTTTTTCCATGCATCCACGAAGCCCTGAGACGTATACGCGTGAGAGAGTGCCCGATGATCTGTTAGGACAGTACTATTCCTAAAATGTCTGCGACAGCCTGTAAATATCGGCAGCGCTTGAACTCGTACACTTTCCGATATGGCGGGCTCAAATCCCTCCACATGGGGATGTGTGGCGAGATTTGTCTGACGGAGGCTTATTGCGGAGAAGGCGCCGTGTAACCGAACTTTCGGTTGAACGTCAAAATATCCCCAGGTGGTCGAAATTAATCCTCAGTCCTCCACTGGGGCGTGCCAGATGCCCGTCGTTGGTTTCGCGCGTAAAACCCCCAAGTTTGATTGAACTCAGATACTCTTTATGTGACAAACATTTCTTTGACATGCAATGACTGAATTGCAAACCCACGTTTTTATAACTCAGCCACTATTTGTAATATCATGCTGTACTATTTAGAACATATTTACAACATCGTAAGCAATGCGTCTCAGCTAATGATCATGTTTCCTCTTTGCTAATCTTGAAGTTTGGTGTGCCCCAAGGCAGCATACTCGGCCCTCTGCTGTTCAATCTGTATATAAACGATCTAGTCAACATTTGCAACCAAGCACGCTTTATAATGTATGCAGTATATTTCTATCTGTATCGAATATGGACGAACTTATACCCATGGGAAACTTAGTTCTGGAAAAGTTTCTTTCGTGGTGAACATTAAATGGTCTTAACATAAACGCTGCAAAGTCTAAGGCAATTTTGTTTAGACCTGTAAATAAGCACGTTATTAATAATTCTGCTCTAGAGATTGGCACCGACGCGATTGAAATAGTTAGACAGCACATCACGCTTGGTGTCATTTTTTCAGAGCATCTACAATGGGATAATCACATCGAATACATGGTTAAGAAACTGTAAAAAAGTTGTTGTAATAGTATATTACTGTCGCTCCTGTGTTGCCTGTAAATATTAAAAGACAAATTTATAGTGCTCTGTTTAGCTCACAAATTAACTATTGTCATTTAGTTTGGGGCGGAACAATTAAGTATAATATTAACAAAGTCACGATCCTATAAAAGAAAATGCTGCGTTTTATTAAAAACGTGCCTTACGACACTTATAGGGAACCATTATTTCTTAAATTCAACGTCATGAGGATTGCCAGTGCACACGAGTACCATTTGCTATGTTGTTATTTATTTTCGACCGATGAGTTTATTTCTTTTTATCTAATGCATCCACCTGACAAAATGTGAATCTTCCATCCTTATCAGACGCAGAGAGTTCTGGAATGTGCCGCATTTTCGTACAAATTATGCACTGCAATCTATTGCGCATAACCTGCCTACATTACTCAACTAGTTTATTATAGACCACAATGATATTCACTGTTTAACAAAAAGGATGTACGCGTTTGTTTTATTTAGACAAAGCGTAGTGTAAAGTAGTTGTTGTTTTTACCATGCCCTGTAAGTGCAGGGGCACCATACCTGGACGAGCTACCTTATGGAAGCTTTTTGCTGGTGCCCTGAGCACAATATTGCTGAAAATAAATATTACTTACTTACTAGGACGTGCCTCCCAGTCTAAAATAATATAAAATAAACACCGGCGAGAAACAAATGAGGCTTGAATATATTCAAATTTAGCGGGAACCTTTGTCCGGTATATTTAGCGATAAAGGTCGAACGTCACGGGCAAAACATTTTGTATATCTTTCCTGATACTTTCCCGAGGTGGAGTGAGGGGGGGGGGGTGCAGTACAATTTGTTATTTTACGTAAAAAAGATCATGACACATGCGTAGAAGAGATAAAACATACTGTTACCTAATAGGGGCGCTTGCAGAAAACTACAAAAAGGTTATTCGCAGACAGAATTGGGATAAGCTGCATGTGATGCCTCCTTGCGCCAATCTAGTGATAATGGAATGGAATGCCTATACGACATGGAATGAAAGTGAAGTAAAATAGATATTTTGACCACCATAGTGTCTAATATTCGGTCCTTGCCGCTTGCAGCCAATAAAAATACTTAGTAATTGATTAGATTAACTAAAAAGCGGGAAACATTTATAATCTGAACATTTCCACACCCTTAACAATAACAGAATGGAACTCTTTGCCCAACCAAAAGGCCGCTGCTAACAACACTGATGCTTTTGAAGGGCTACTAAGCGAATATTTGAAATATGTGCGTTTATAATATTACTGAAGAGATAACATGTTCCTAGATTATTCTTGTTTCATGTAGCAAAGTGTTTCGTTTTTATATATCGCTATATCTTTCATTGGTACAAACTTTGTCATTCTTGAGTGTTTTATTTTTTATAATGTAATTTTAGCAGCCCTTTTATTTTGTAATGGCCTATGATTGGGTCCTCAAGGTATAAATAAATAAACAAATCAAGTAAACATAGGAAATAGAACATATGGTAAAAAGCTTTCCCTTGTCCCTGTGACCGAGCGATTATTCGAAAACTTAATAAACCAACGCGCGCTTCAGGTGGCGGGTCTCAGTTGCCGCGCGGCTTATCTGACAACGCATGCGCGCTCCATTAGTACCTCAAAGCTAGCTCCGTGGACGGATATTGGATGCACTTGGCATGAGACAACGAGCATTTGTTTGTGATTAGCAGACTGCGCTACAAACGTCCTGCAAAATAAAATGTTCCCATGTAGCCCTCTGGTCGGTGCGCACGAGTGGTGGTTGCTCAATGGTGGGATTCAATCACTGACAACGCTCTGCTGAACAAGTTTCCTTGTGAACGTCTTCCTGAAAGTCCGTAGCTAGAAAGCATCAACAAACTTTATAATAAATGTGGAGTTGTGACTGTCAAGGGATAAGCGATTTCTGTTTATAACTTGATAGCTATAGTTTGAAGTAAATAATAACGTAGTAAATGGTCTTTTTCTGGCAAAAGATCGTTGCAAAAAAATGGAAGGGATAATAACTACAGAACGCATTTGTGCTGTTTTTTTTTAATAACGTACCTCGGTTGTTTTTTAAATACCTGCATCACTGCGTTTTTGGCTTGTTTTTAGGTAGCGGTAACATAACTTCTCGCAGAACGTACTCATGAAGAAGAGACAACGCGGTCATGTGTGTGAAAAAAATACCAAACAGCCATGAGTGGGTAACGTATACCTGCAAATAAATTGCGTTGTTCATAATTATGCAAATTCGCTACTCTTGATCCTCAGAGGGAAATTACGAACTACAACGTCCAAGCGCAGTTTTGTATTCCAGATCATTTTTAACGATCCACTAATCGTCTAAAAACAAAAATGCGAGCAGTTTCTTTCATTAACGAGCGTCCGAAAAAAATATGTTAATTCTAAACTTTATTTTGTAGGTTTCCATGGTAGCGTTTTTTCCTTTGTTTCGTAGATGGCGGAGATGGTGTTTTTATTATACAGTTTGTTTATTGTGCCAACGTGGTGATTTATATATTTAAACATTTCGTTTACAGAGGCAGTTGAGTATTTCTTTTGAAGTTTGGTGTTATTTCTTCTCTTCTTCTTTTATTACCGGGAGCATTTCTTCTATGGCCCATGAAGTCTCATTAGGCACAAATTGTACAACTCTGCTTGCAGACACAATTAACACGCCTCTTTAAAGTTCTGCGGCCCCGTGAAGGCACAAACACTTTTTGCAAAAAGCATGCTTGTTTGCTAATGGTTGTCGTGAGGTAAACAACAAGTTTTGTCAACACCTGAGCGCCAAACTGGCAGCACTACCCTGGGACTAGCCCTTAAAAGTATGCCTAAAACTAAAACCACGAGACGGATCCATGTACAATATTTTGACTCTCGTTGTTTATTGTTATTTTAATGACTAAGACACTCCTTGAAGTGATACTTCTATCGCATTTATTTTGGAATACACATTTTCCACATTTTATTTTCCATAATAACTGAACAAATAGATAAAAAAGAGACATTGACTGCCGCTACATCGGCGCCGGCTGGGCCTTTGAGCTTGAATGATTAGTGTTAATTTAGTCAAGATTTCACAGTTGTTCCATATACTAAGCACTGCACAGAACACCCAGCAATACACTCCAAAGCATAAAGGTAGACAATTTACATGAGGGTTCAAATATTTGTCATGCTATTTACATACAATAATTCATACACTCAAACGCGAGTACAGTGTGTACTGTACTCTAAAGGGGCAGTAATGCACTCTACATTGCCGAAACACTTTTTGAAATAAAAGCTCCTTTACAACGATAATATTCAACCAAGGTGTACGAGTATAGTATATAAACTTCCACCAATCAAAAATGTATATAATGTCACTTTTTCATTGAATGATGTTTCTACTTTTGTACAGTGTACGTGTTGTTCTTGATAAAAATCTAATAATCTCAATAACTTTCCAGTGTCCACTAATGTAATGTTTAAATGTAATTATGTAAGGCAAACAGCCTTTTTTTGTACAACTGGAGTAGGCCAGGTCCTAGCACCATCTGTAACGACAAGGGGCGGTCGTTAAGTGCCATAAACCATAAATTGAGCTCTTTTCGGCACTTTTCGAATCTTGAGCATTTTAGTAAGAGATGAGTTTCATCTTCAATTGACTGCTCCACATGCAGATTCTGGAGAATCCGCACGATGTGCAAGGTGTAGAAAGCTAGCGGTATACGCGACATTGAGATTAAGCCTGTGCAGTAGTGTTTCTTTCTATGCCACGTCTAAAAGAAGCATACGGAATTATATTTCGGGGTTGACTTCGTAGAGAATGGAGCATTTAGAGTGTTCATCAACCCACGCAGAACTACGCTTTTTGCCTGCCGTCCCTAATATCTCCCAAGTGTCTCCACGAGAAAGTGGAACACGATGATATCGCTCGTCCCGGTATGCCTTTTTGACGAGGGAGTCTGCTGGTTGATCGTTGGTGAGGCCACATTGTCCTGGAACACACTGAAGTGCAATGCCGTGGTCTGCCTGCATTGCCGCAGTCATTTAAATCAGAAATTTGTAAATGTAACCGCCGTTGTTGGTTTTACAGTTAATTGATTGTATGGATGTGAGAGCCACTTGAGAGTCACAGCATATGATTCATTTCTTTATCATGCTTGCATGCCGAATAAATTACAATGCTGAGAGTATAACATGTCACTCCTCTGTTGTGGGGTATCATCAATGTGATAACCGGAAGTAATGATGTGTGTTAAAGATGGTATAACAACTGCAAAAGCAGATCCTCGATCATGGGTAGATCCGTCTGTGTGCACTTGAGTGAAACTTGTGTTGTGATTGTACACATGGAAGAGAGCTAGTTGATCCACCACCATAATGCTCCCTGAGCGTTCCTTCTCCACTCCATTTCTTGTCGTCTGCACCTTAGGCATACTCAGCGTTCAGGGGGCAGGTGCGACTGGTGATTCCCATTGAGTCTAACTCGGCAGGTGGCGTTGATGTTCTAAAAGCACTTTATGTACTCGTGCGCCTGTTCCGTTCATAGTGTTATGGAAAAGGAAGGGTGATCGATATGTTGTGTTTTAGAGGAAAAAAGTGCCTGCAGGTTTTTCATGTTCGAAGGACCGAGATTGACGGCTCCCGTGCCTCTGCAAAAGCTACAAACAGAGGAGGTTGCGCGAGGCAAACCCAGGCAAACCCTTAGTCTGCGAGCCAACAAGTACATTATACGACTCTCGGAGGTGCGTGAGAGGCCATGAAGCAGTTCTATCTATAGGGTAGGCGAGCGTTTGACGTAAAAGTACTATACGTGCAAGTGGCGGAGGGATGACGTTGAGCCTTCCCCACTTGGTTCCCGCAATGTAGCGTGAGGCAATATTTATCCTTTTAACTTTGTGTTCGATCTCAGTCACGTGCGTATTCCACGTAAGGGTTCGGTCTATAACTGCACCCATAAATAGGTGGGCCTTCACGATTTCTAGTGGTTCTCCATTTATAGAAAGTCCAAAGTATTTTAGTATTTTTAGGGTGTGAGGGATAACTGCCAATTTGGTTGTGGATAAGTCTATTCCATGCTCTTTTAAGAGCGACACAGTGTTCCGCACTGAATTTAGTTCGGTCTTTTTGTGTGACTGGTGAGAAGAAAAAAGCAACTTTAGTCACTGAGAGCTTAAACGGAGGTTGTGGCGACCCCTGGGTACCTTATTTCTCTCCTCGGCCAATGAGATTGCAGAATCAGGTGATAAGAACGCCCAAGAATCAATCAAGAGGTAAGAATCAAGATCATCATAGGCCACACCTTGCGTCTCTTAAGCTATGACTGTGACTGTAAAAGCGAGCGTGGCTGAGAGTTGTCTGGGAGTTCGAATCTAGCTCGAATCCTTTCTTGAGACAGTTACTCCCTTCTTCTCGCGAAGTCTTGCGAAACTTTCGCTATTGCTGGACTTGACCTTTCTATCGCTCTCTTTGTTGCTTAGTCTTCCTCACGTGAAAAAAAAAAAACATAATCGCAACCCCACCGTAAATTCTCGTATCACGCTTACACACACGGTTCATATGTGTGTGTGTACAGCCTCTTAGATTCCAGACACCGCTAAGCTTCCCGCTTGAGTTGACACTGCTGCCATTTGTTATTGTTGCGGTAGTGTCCTTGACTTGGGGAACCAGCCAAGGGACTCTTATCGCTGCCGAGTACCGAAAACACTCCGCTGGCGGGTGCGGAACGGAAAATAAAATGAACAAATCCTAATTAGTGCGCCATTCAACAGGGGCGTCTTTTCCGACGTGGATATGTAGCGGCATTGTGTCGACAGAGCCTCTAATTAGAAACACGCGTACTCGATTCTTAACCTAGGTGTTCTTTTAAATACCAACAAGACAAAGTTCGCCGAGGACACTATTTATGAGATTTCAGAGCAATCCAACAGGAAGGTCTTGTGATCATTTTGTTATGGAATTATCATTTTTTTACGATTGTGTCTTTCCGCATTGTACGGTGAATATAATATTACGTATACGTTGAGGATATATAGAAGGCCTTAATATAAAATAACAAATATTGTTTGCGGGGAAAGAGATTTTTTTCTTGCATTTTTGTGCGCGCTTTTAGTCATGTACTCAAGTCTGTGCAAATAAAATTAAACTGAAATGTTTCAAGATAACTGTGCGTTGCAGCAGCGTGCAGATCTACACCAATGACACTATCACTGCAAGGGATTACACAGGACTCAACATTTAATCGCTGGAAGAGGATATGCCAACGGAACAGTCACTGGTTGATTTGAGAACGACCGAGAATATGTAGCTCATTGGCTATTAAAAAAAAAAAACGCGGAGCGATTATTAGATTGTTCAAACGTGTTTCCTTAAACGTGATTCACAAGAATGTCATGATCGCTTCGCAGTGCCTGAAATTTTCGTCGGCATGGTGAATGCCGCGTCTTCCTGGTGAAGTTATTGAACCACGTACGGAGCCTGCCATTCCCGATGCGAAATCCAGACGACGCAGACGGCTGGATTTCGCCAGCCGTCCGCGTCTACACATGGCACGACTACGACCATGTCCCACAAGAGTCACACAACCGTCTTTCAACTGTCTGTCTCATGTCTGTAGGAACTGCTTCTTCTTCTTCAGCGCAATCCCTACAGGGGGCATTCACTGCACACCATATTTGAGTGCGCTATTTTGAGCGCACGCTCAGAACGAGCCCACTTAATAGGCTGCTAGGACCGGCAATCTTGATGGTGCGGCATGCACATTGCAAAAGAACTGTGGCAGCTCGTCACCAGCACGCGCTCAGTATTCGCGCACACAGCTATGGCCACCAATGAACACTCACTATAAGGCTGTGACGTCCCATAATGCACCGCGCGCAGTGTTGCATTATGGGACGCCACAGACCTACATACCAATTCAAGTTCTCCGCTACATTTAGAGGATAATTGAGTCTGTTGTATAGGTTTGTAACTTCCCATAACGCAACGCGCGCGGTTACGTCAACGGCGACACCGACGCCGACGTCGCTATATTCGAGAACGGGTGCCTAATGGCCCGTTTACACTGGCGAATGCAAGGCGTACGCATCTCGGCGACGAGCGTGTTTTCGCTACGGATGGCGTTTTCCTCTCGTAGCCGGCGGATTTGTTCGCAACGGACCGAGAACAAGCTTCGTCGCCCAGCGACGCGTTTTTCCTGACGCGAGCCAATCAGCGTTTGCCGGAAGTTGCCTTGCCCGGTGCGTTCTTCCGGTGCTTCCTGTTTGTTTGTAGCAATGGCGTCGCTCACGGCTCGATAAACGTTCACCTGCCAGGACGAAGAAGGAGGCGGCGTGGACGCTCAGTCTTTTCGCGGCATGGACGAATCACCGCTGCCAACAGCACCGCTGCTTTTTTGGTTTCCGCTCTATCTCCTTCTACACAGCAGGTATATGTAAACGGGAAATGAATGGTCGTGCTCTTGGAAGTTTGTAGCGTGATCGCTTAGCTAACACGATCGCCCGCGTCTACGTTTCGGTTCCGTCGCCTCCTCGAGAAAAGTCTCCGCAAGTAATAAAACGTACGTACATTACGACGAATGGTAATTCGTGTCGCGTTTAATGTAGTCATATATAAAATAGAAGGGTGATTTCAGATAAGATCGACCAAAGGCTGGCTGGTCAACGTTTTAAATCAACTGATGTTTTTATATGTCACTGTCTAGCGTCTGGTATAAAGGAATCCAAACTTAATTTTGAAAAGAAAGAAAATTTGGGGACAGAAAAAGTCGTAAGGCATGAAGAAGTGGACAGTTGCATTAAAGCGCACTGATGGAGGGGCATGTTTGAAAGTAAATGACTAAAACAATAAAATTGAGAAAGTTTTTAATACTTTTTAGAAACAAACTATGGGTACACCTTGCTTGTAGCATATAGTAATAATATTTATTTAGATTATTTTTATTTTTCTGAGAATTTCCAAACATGCCTGCTCGAACGACAAAGGGGACAATTTTATAGGCCTGTATCTCATGAAATACTTTAATCACCATCATATACGTTTCAGATAGTTCTCTACTTACATATGGCTATTATTTAAAATATATATTCGGTATCTGATCGATACGATAGTCATGATATATTTAGGCAAACATGAAAAAAGATCAAGCAACAAAAATTTCGATGCGAATAAACAAAAAAACACCACCTTCGATCTTTAAAAATTTGGTGACCCTGTCATACTCTATTTTGGCATTCATTTTTATTGAAACATGTTGCTTTATTTGATTGAGAAAGAAGACATAACTCTCCAAAGTAGGGTCCTTTTCCAAAGCCTACACTTAGCAGTGCCCTATACGAGAAGTGACTCTGAGTTCCAGTTTCATGAAACTAACACACATCTTTTATATATTTTTATTCAGATGAGGGCATTGATAACTGGAGCAATCGTTCACACAGTAAAAGTGAGAAAAACTACTGCGTACGAAGAGGTATCATAATACGGACTAGTGATCCAAGAAAAGATCCTGCAGCAATCGGCCACTGGGAACGTTTCTTACTACATTGTCCCCCGACACTATATGCTCCTCTCTCTTACCCTCTATCTCCATCCTCTCTCTCTCTCTCCTTTATATATATATCCCTGACTTAAATCTAGAATAAAAACATAATCAACGATTCCCTTTCTGCGTGATAGTGTTCTGTGGCTAGCAGTCAATCATTTTCACGCAAAGATCTCGAATACGGCGCAATAGTTGACGGAAGTAGCAGACGATACTCCTCACTAGTTCTGGCAAAACTGCCGATATAATCTGGTTTCGCATTTTCCAGCTCGCTGTCAAAGATAAGGGGGTTCGCTTCAACTAGCAAAATATGGTCGCCGAGGCCAGTTTAGTGAGCAGTCGTGCCAGTCGCCATCCCACTCGCTGGCGTCACGGGCGACAATATCAGGCACAAAGGGTCACACCGACAGACAGCAGAATCCCCAAATGCTCGAGCCCCGCCTAAATACAATAGAGCGTAAGCACTGTCGCTCTGTCAACCTAACAAATGTTAACATGGCGACAGTGTTTAAGCTCTAGGTAAGGAAAAGCGTGGCGTGTGGTAGGCGCCGGATCCTTACACGAGGTGCCAGGTGAGCCCTGAGAACCTGTCTGCTGCCCTAGAGTACTTCACGAAAAACGAGCTACAATGTTCGCGCCAAGGCCCCAACCAGAAGGACGTGATTTCTGTCATGTTCGACGGGGAGAAAACGTTCGGGCCAAAGCGCTTCCTGACACGCTCAATCCGAGAGGCCTTTCGTGTATACAAAGACAAGATCTTGATTCCGGCGTTGGGTTAATGAAATTTTATTCCTTGCGCCCTAGATGAGTCAAATGTATTCCACACTAGGATGTGTGCGTTTGTGTCCGCTGCGCCAATTATTACCTTTGTATCGCCGCTCTAAAGAATGTTACAGGCTAAATATTTAACACTGGGGAAATCAACTGAGCATTCCTGTGCGACCCACTAACAGGTCTGTGACTTTAAGGAGACTGTGATCACTGCCCAAAAGGCCAGCCTCTTACACTCGAGGAACTTCATATCCCAGAGGATGAAGAGATTCTGCTTACAACATGGGAGTCTGGCGACCTTGTGAAAAAAACATTGGATCCTTAGACTTTCTTAAAAGTTATTCAAGTAACGGTTGAAAGTTGGATATTTCACGACCATAGCCGACAAACGCAAGGTAAAGCGATCCACAGATGAAAAGCAGTGCATGCAACGCGGCAGCATTGTCTTTCATTTTAACTTTGCTGAAAATTGAACCATCGTGCTTCCTGAAGAAGTTCAAGCATACCACTAGATAAAAAAAAGTTGCGATATTTAGCATGTGTAGTGACGACTAGAAAATCTACAAACACATTTGCTATCATCAGTGAGGACCTGTGTGACGCCGCCGGTCACACGTGCTTGGGTCTTGAAAAAGTGAAAGAGTGGGTTGAAGACAACGTCGTGGTATACTCGCACGGGACGTACGTAAGTGACGGGGCTGCCAGTCATTTCAAGAATCGCTACCAGCTTCACCAGTTTGCACAGAACGATCGCCCACAAGAACAGTGGTTATTTTCTGCATCTGGACATGAGAAAATGCATGCGACGGAGTTGGCGGACTCGTGAAGCACCACGCCACCCTGAACAACCTGAGAGAACGTTCAATAAACGCAATTCAGACGGCCAGGACTATGGTGAGCATTCTATCCGAGAAACTGGAAGGGTGTGCATCTTGTGTATCTGGATGAAAATGAGCTTCCTCGGTATCGTCAACAACAAACTAACAATGGCTGACGGTGCGCGCCTTTCCTGGCATTCAGTCTTGGCACGCGTGGCGGCTCTGCAAGTCGTCAACAGAAGGGACCTGTGACATATATGTAGCACGGAGAGTCGTATCTATTTAGGAGAAACTTTATTAAATCGATAGAGCGAGGAAAGCCTTAGCGTAAAGTGCCGAATTTGACTCCCCAAGGACTGCTCATTTTGAATGTAGGGACATCTTATTTATCACAGTTTTCTTCGCGGGGTATTTAGCCTTTTGTTTTACTTGGTGTTTGCTTCTAATACTTTACCTTATCACCATTAAAAAATCGCGAATGTTATCCTCGCGCAGGATAAAATAACTCGTCTTGCCATGAGAGCATCGAAGCCGCTACAGTCAGGCGCGGCGGTACCCCTCACCTGAAATTGTTTGTACCAGGAAATACATAGCCAACCTAAACAATTTTAGTATTCTATCTTTATTTTTGTGTGTGGAAGCTAAGTTGTTTCTTTTTGTTCTAAATATAAATATTCCGGAAAATAAAACTTCACGCTGCATCATCTTTCCTCGATTCACTAGTTTCTAATATTATACCTCTTTGTACGCTGTATTAAAATACTGTATATAGTTTCTGCTCACTTTTACTGTGTGACCGATTGCTGTAGTTGTCCATGACTTCATTTGAATACAAATATATAAAAGATGTGTATTGGTTTCATGAAACTGGAACTCCAGAGTAACCTCTCAAATAGGGCACTGCTAAGTGTAGGCTTTGAGAAAGGACCCTACTTTGGGGGGTTATCTCTTCTTTCTCAATAAAATATTGCAACATGTCTTAATAGGAATGAATTCCAAAATAGAATATGACAGAGCACCCAAATTTGAAAAAAAAAATCGAAAATTGTTTTATGTTTTTTATTTTATCTGCATCAGACATTTTCGCTGTCTGATTTTATCCATGTTTCCTAAAGATATTACGACTACCGTATCAGTGATCGATTTAAGATATATGTTAAGAAATAGCCATATATAAGTAGAATACCGTCTGAAAAGTATATGATTTGCGATTAATTTATTTCATGTGATACAGACCTCCAATTTTTCCCATTTGTCGTTCGAGCAGGCATTTTTAGAAATTTGTAGAAAAACAAATTTATTGTAAATAAATATTATTACTGCAAATTGCAAGCACGCCATACCCATAGTTTGTTTCTAAAAAGTATTAGAATTCTCTTAATTTTATCGTTTTAGCTGTTCACTTTCAAATGTGCCCCCTCCATCAGTGCGCGTTAATGAACAACTGTCTACCTCTTCATGCCTTACGACTTTTCCTGTCCCCAATTATTTTTTCTGCGTCAAAACCAAGTGTGCATTCGTTTATACCAGACACTAGACAATGGCATATCAAAACACCATGTTAATCTAAAAATGTCGACCAGCCAGCCTTTGGTCGATCTCACCTGAAATCGCCCATAACAGCCTAATTTTCCGACGAGCGATTGTGTTCGACACACTGTAGTCAGACACCATCCAAACCACTGCCGGCATGGAAGGAAACACGGATTCTTCAAAACACCACAGGCCGCTACATACACAATAAATAACACTGAAACAACGAGGGAACGAAGGAAAACCAGCGGATCCCCAAAACGAGGTAAAGCTATGCATGAGGGAAGAGTCCACTCCGGAAAAATAAAAAACTTCGGTGTCGTATTAATCTGCACTTTTCTCAGTGCTGCAGTGGTCGTATAAGTGGGGGGCGAACCGACGACGACGGTGCACCGCGGCTTCTTTAATTTGCGCTGCATGTCCTCCTACACGCCAAGCAGGAAACACCAATCGTCAGAGTCTCGTCTTCTTTGCGGGAGAGCTGGACCATCTTTGCAAGGTTCTTCACGGCCTAGTCGTACCGAACGCACGGCGAGCGAACCCGCGGGATTGCCGAGAGCACCGAGAGCAGCAGACGAGAAGAAATCCCGCGCCTCGTCGTGCCAGGCGTGACGCTACGAGAACAAACGAGAAAACCGCCTCCGGTGGCAGAAATCGATGTAATTACCTCCTGTTTTCCGCCTCTGCCCAATCCGCTAAGCTGCAGCGATTTTTTGAAAGTCTAGAAACTCCATAAAATCTGCGCCCTAAAAAAAAATATAGAAGAAAAAGCACGTTGTGATAGCAGTACACCTTTGAGGACCTCTGTCGCCGTCTTGAATTCGCTGCACCAATCAGTCATGCGTTGTTTTCTGGAAGCAAAGAAAAACGTTTGAATAATCAATGCGGATTGTTGGGCCCTAGTTGGTACTGGGAATTTGACGACATGATGGCGCTTAAGACAAGGACAAAAAGGGGAGACTAGACAACACAGAGCGCTCTGTGTTGTCTAGTCTCCCCTTTTCTTGTCTTATAGCGCCATCATGTCGTTTGAATAATGTTTTCACTTTTCTCTTCTAGTAAGCTTTTTTTTCTCAAAATATTGATGCGCACAATGCACCACCTATGGGCGCCCCAATACTTAAGTTTAAGTCGATGGGTTTAAAACAAACTCAGCTTCTTGAATTGAAAAAAAAAAAAACGAACTGTCAAAGTTTGAATGTACGCACACTAAAAATCACTTGTGTAAAGTTTTCTTTCAATATTTCTAGTAGCAGAAATGTGTCTGTAGCGAGTCTCCGAATAGTCTGTTTAGTGTCCTATGCAGCCCATACATCAAAAGTGGTGCTGAAGTGGCAACAAATGACATCGTAGAAGCCCGAGTTTCATGTTGTCGGGTGTCGTGATCCTCGCGATTGGTTCGTACAAATGCTGAGCAGGAGCGAACGCGAGTGTCGCTCTCGTGACAGCGTCCCAACCTTCTGGCTGCCAAAGCTGCCGTGAACTGCCCCAGTGGAGAACAGCCTGCAGCAGGACAGGCGTCCGCCACATAAACCACCGCGGCTGGAACACCGCCAGGATCGCGACCGGCGACAGCATGGCACTTGTACGACGTCATCAGTCGCATATCCAGGGACCAATTATTTGAACGCAGCAAACACACCAGTCGGAGACTCGTTCCAGACATCGTAGTAGCAGCGATGTTATCGCCGATGTAACTTTCGACAAAGGCACACGCGGATGCGTGCTGAGCGCAGTCGAGCAAGAACGTGGAGGGAGAAACTAGGGAAAGTGACGTTGTTGGCGGCGGGGTCAGAGGACCCTTGCTCGCCACTAGGCTGGCTCGAAAATGCCGACCATGACGCCATCACGTCTTCGACAGATAACAGGCGGCAGAGATGATCCCCGCATGCCCTGAGACAATCCCTGCACGTTTATTTTTGTCAAATAAAATCGGTTTTGCGTATACTTCAGCCCAATTTGAATGCGGTAATAGCCTTCACGAAAAAAAGAATTAGGGAGTCCGGTCCAAGATCAATTTTTTTTAATTACTTCAGCTTTTCCTTTACGGGTCTACTTACGCGGTCCCTTAAGATGGCTATCGATTTGTTTTAAGCCACGTTGTACATTTCCCTACACAGAGTCTTGTCCACAGCCTTCCAGTTGCAGATATTATTAAATGACCGGCCGAAGCTTGTAAGAGGCAAGAGAGAGACACTGAATGTTTCAATAGTGCCGCGCATTCCATTGCATCAGCTTGACCCGAAGAATCGAGCCAACCCAGCTTCCTGATTGCTTTGTGTTGACCATATCGACGCCAAACAACCAAACAAAAAAGCGACGCATACCTTGTGCAAAACTTATACGCACGGATGCCCCAAACAACCAATGCATTGCCACCGGTTGGATGACGATCACTCGTTGATCTGGGAGTGTTTCTGTATCAAGAACACCGTAATTTACTTGGCGAAAGAGCCCTGGCAATCAAGCTCTCATTTACTCCGTCTACCGTCACGATGAACTGAGGAGAACTCGACCAGCCGTCTAAGCCAATCTGATGCCGTGTGAATGTCACGTGACCGTCGCGAGGGGCGCAGGGACGCCTGGGAGAAGTAGTCACGTGACACGTTCACAGCGTCTGATTGGTTGAGATGCTTCGCAGCGTCCGCTGGGGTCCATCGTAAGCTGAAACAGAATGTAGGTTTGGCCCGCTCCGGTTCTGCTTGCGCTGAGGTCCTAACGCTAGGCCCAGAACATTAGACGCAGGCTTTGGCTTGGGTGAGCGCTCTAGGCGGAAAAGAGAGAGAGAGAGAGAAGGAAAGAGACCGGGCGAGACTCAACTGCTGGACACATAGGAAAGAACTTAAATAAAAACACACGGGTAAAATGCTGTGATTGGTGCTCCGTGCAAAAAGCCGACGCAGAGAGCGCGGGCGAACAAAGGCGCGACACGGTTCGATTTGATTGCACAGGGCAGGCATACTGTAGCCAGAGCCAATAAATAAACTTCGCTTAAAGCAGGGGGAAGTGGGGGGATGGGGGAAGCAAACTGCGCTTGCGGATCTTCGCGGGTCCAAGTGCGGCTCTACGGCTCCCTGATAAGCGTCCCCCCTTCTCCTCCTGTGTCCTCAAGACGAAAATGGTTCTAGAATTAGAAGAAGAAAGATAAAACTCACTATCTTGGCAACCTTGTACTACACTACGTACATACAGCTGGACAGCTTTCTGACACATTGATGTGTCCAGTGAACCTATTTCCTTTATTGCTTTAGAAAGATTTCGAACCGTACACGCATCACGGGCGTCGGGGGCAGTGACGGCTGGCTAGCGAACCATGCATTAATTCTTACTTAACGGTTCAGGAAACGTTCAGTTGTATTGTGTTATTTGTTGTAGTCGAGAATTACACTTGTCCCCTTTGGAAAGGACTGCTTCCTCCATATCGTATTTTGGTAAAAGTAGCCCCCTTCCCCTTTTCATATGTTTTTCCTGCGGCTCTAAACATTTGTGGTTTTGTCTGCGGCTCTAACCTCATGTCGCTCTGGCCACCTCTGGCTATAGAGTGACGGTGTTTCATTTCTTTCCCGATCACCTTGTGGCCACCGACATTTTGTTCATTGGTTTAGAGCAGGGTCACTTGGTCATAGTTACGATTCGGAATGCCCCTTCCTGAGCATGACATGTGATGTCACAAAGCTCAGGCGGTATTGCATTGCTCTGTCGTGGACTGTTTTATCATATCTGAAGGGCGGAGAAGCCTGCAATTTTCGACAAAGGACCCCATAACAGGCAACAGTTTATTTTTGATACGACATGCTTGTAGCGTGGTTACTTTGACGTGTAGCTTTTACAGCGAAGCTGTTTATGCTAGAGTCTCGTGAATTTTTCGTGTGTGGCCACAGAAATGACGTCACGAGGTCGTGCCACGTGACGTCAATTTTCCCGCTAAACTTAGCTGCGAAATTTTCCCCGTCACGCGTGTCTAGTTTTCTCCGGCTCCTCGGGGCGGCGATAGTCCTCGACACGTGTGTGCGTACCATTCGGCACGAAGATCACCGATCAAGACAATAAATATGTTCGTACCTTTCTTCGAACGTCGGTGTCACATCGGTGTCGTGAGCTAAACAGCTTCGCTGGTCATCCACTTTCACAGAACGGAAAGGCTCATCGTTTTTTTTTTTGTTTTACGTAGCGACTGATTTTAGCGTTCCGAGACGCGGTTTCGAAAGAAAGCTTGGTGCTTACGGTACTGCGGAAACATCGCGTGGCTTTAGTTCGAGCTAACTGTGTTTCGCTCAGTACGTCGTACATATAGGTGTTACCCTCGGCTCCAGAATTCTAGCCAAATGCTGATATGGCAAACAGCACGAATAGTAACTGCAAGAGCAAACAAAGCCGGCAAACGTCTTTCGGTTGCCTCGCCTCCACCGTCAGCTTTCTACCCTCGATAACGTATGGGTATTTCGTGAGTTTCGAGCTTGCACGCGCAGTCAAAGCACGGGGGAAGGCGACTAGAGTATGATGGATGCTAGGCATTACAAACAAGACGCCCTGCTCTTTTGTTCCTGTGAGTGAGTAGAGTAAAGTAAAGGAGCCCCATCATCAACCGTTCACCGCACCTTCAAAGTCGCAGAAACGTTTCGTGACCGTATTTGTTGGCCATCATTTGCCATGACACATTCATAATTCACGACTACGACGCGCGGCATCAAACATTGTTCATGATTATTATTTTGCCTAGTTAATGTGCTTCCCATAATTAAAATAATTACTAGCACGGCCTTTCCAAAACTGTGTGCGGAAATGATACCAATATAAACAACTTCTAAAACGTTTAGTGAAATTATTCCTCGGCGTTGGATTAACCTTAAACCTTGGGCTTGTTGGTATAGAGACATAATAAAAAAAAAGCCCTGCGGAGACAGGGGCATTGTAAAAGGTATCCGACAGGACACAGCGGAAATGCCCCTTCCTGAGCTTGACATCTGATGTCACAAAGCTCAGGCGGCATCGCATTGCTTTGTCGTGGACTGATTTTTTTTTCAGCGCTAATTATTTTGCTTTTGAGATCTCTAACTCGGCTTGTGTTATTATATTTTCCGGGTTAAATTTATGTTTGCTGCCTTTTTCACTGACCGTACAAGTTCCAGGCGTCTCTTTGGGTTGCCCAGCCTCCAGCATGCGCTCGTTGCTTTCAGTCCTGCTTTGGCTACAAGTACGCGCTCGGAGCTCACGATACTCGCCAGCTCTATCGAAGGTAGTTGCTCGCGCTAGAGGCGGAGCAACTGAATGATCTCCGTACCATTCTGCCACTGACTGTATTATTATTTTTGCTTTCTTTTAAAAACACACACACACACAGAAACAGGCAATATGGCAATATTAGAATTTATGTGAGATTCTGAAAAGTGTACATTTATGTCATTTCGAAGTTGTCGTTTTGTCGCATCGAGGTAGGAAGAGGGAGGCAACATACCGGCTCAAGTCAGACAAACGAGAAATCCCCACCTGAAGCCGGAAGTAGAGTTCACGGTCGGTGGGAACACTTCCAATGGTGCCCAAGGGTGTCCTTTTGGTCCTATAGCGTCTTCCGGTTGTGTTCGTCTTTGGTCATCGTTGGGGGCGGATCCCCCGAAACGGAAGACTCCCCCGGGTTCGCTTATGGTGCCGTCATGTCGCCTTCAGAAGCTTCCTACCTCCATGCTTTGTCATCTTGAACTCAGCCCTTGCAGCCTCATCTCGGGGAAAAGACAATAAATTAAAGCAGGGACTCACAAAAGAGTCAGAAAAACACCTGACTGCTTGTTATGGAGGAGGGGAGGGGGGGCAGAGAGGCAGTCAGGCGTTTTTTCTGACTCTCTTGTCCCCCGCCCCCGTCTCCATAACAACTTG